>JADBJO010008936.1:25000-50000 GCA_016801955.1 Conus betulinus | reverse complement strand
TGTGTGTGTGTGTGTGTGTGTGTGTGTGTGTGTGTGTGTGTTGCGTGCGTGCGTGCGTGCGTGCATGCGTGCATGCGTGGGTTCGAGTGTGTGTGCGTGCGTTCGTTCGTGCTTCGCTGCGCGCGCGCGCCCGAGCGGTGGTGTGTGTGTGTGTGTGTGTGTGTGTGTGTGTGTGTGGTGTGTGTGTGTGTGTGTGTGTGTGAGAGAGAGAGAGAGAGAGAGAGAGAGAGAGAGAGAGAGAGAGAGAGTTTTAAAATTTAACGTCGTGTGTGCGCGCACGCGCGCGTATGTGTATGGTGTGTGTGTGTGTGTGTGTGTGTGTGTGTGTGTGTGTGTGTGTATGTGTGTGGCGTGCGTGTGTGTGTTAGTGTCTGCGTTTGAGTGAGTGAGTTTTGAAGAGAGTGCGCGCATGTCTTTTTATCTGTATGTCAATGAGTTTATTCATTACAACTAGAGCAGGGTGGGTACATGTTTACCAATGTGATGTGCTGTATATGTGTGAAGAAGACACAACAAATACTAGAAATAAAAAGAAACGGCGGCGGGCGGGGGGGGGTTGGATATGAAACACATTCTCAAGGCATCCCAGTGCAATACAAGCTTAACAAAATATATAACTTGCATTCGTTAATCGTCTGGAACGTCTTTTATTTAGATTGCGAAGCAAACAATTTTAAACCTGAGACACTGGTGCATTCTATGAGTCAATGAGTCATTTTCTTTCCTTGCTCAGTATACAGAATGCAAGTATTCGCGATCAACTTCTTTGCTGAGAAATGGAAATCAAATCATTTAGATCACAAGCGTTGGCAAAAGATAAACGACATATTAGGCTGCAAAGTACAGCTTGTTTCTCTTCGTATGACGTCAACTATTGTTGCACTCTCGTAAACTGTCTACCCTCAGCTTTCCAGAACTAACGTGCAGAAGTATTGATGTATTTGGTTTTGTATTATACACGGAGTTCCTCATGCTCTCTTTGATTCCCAAAGAGCAGTAGCATCACAGCACCATATCCTCATTCCCTTTGCTGGAACCAGTTACAACACAGCTGTAGCACTGAAACCCATTTCCCTGTGATTTGCATCAGTCAATCCTTTCTCATCATTGATGTCGGCTGCCCTTCAGATCTGCGTCTTCATCGTATTTGATTGCTGCTGCTTTTCTTCCAGTCTCGTCTGGCCAACGATTCAGCACACGACTCGGCATGACTTTCATCCTGTTGGTTGACTACGGAACCGGGCATTTATCAAATGCTTCCAATCAGTCAGGTGGAGGCAAAGGAGTGTGGAACTCTGCTAGCTGCGGGTAATTGGGATTTAGATTGATGATCTTGCACTGGAGATTTTTTTTTTTTTCATGAAACGTGCATGCAGTGTTCCACTTTGTGCGGTTGTTTGGTTGGGAGGATAACACATGGGATAACAGTGGAAAAGGTGTAGTCATCAGGAATATTTAGCCCCCTCTATCATATTCAGCTGCACAATAGTACTGTAAAAAAGAAAAAAAAAAAAAAAAAAAAAAAAAAAGATTCCAGTGTTATTCATTCACTTCACATGAGTATGTCTACGCTGAAAAAAAGGTCGACGGACAAACACATTAGGGTTCAGCTTAAAACACTAGGGTTCAGCTTAAAACACTAGGGTTCAGCTTAAAACGCTAAGGTCCAGCTTAAAACACTAGGGTTCAGCTTAAAACACTAGGGTTCAGCTTAAAAACACTAGGGTTCAGCTTAAAACACTAGGCTTCAGCTTAAAACACTAGGCTTCAGCTTAAAACGCTAGGGTTCAGCTTAAAACTAGAAAACATACCAGTCCGTGAAAATCATTGGTGAAAGCATTTGACGTGAAATGTGCAAACGTGCATGGGAGAGGTTCATAATCTAGTGAAAACAGGTCATCTCCATAGGTAAAATGCAGCTCATATCCAGTGTATAAATGCAGTGCAATGCCTCTGTACAACGCCCATTGAGGCTTTCTCTCTTTGATTGGTTTCTGGATACTTCCTACAGCCTACACTGCAATCAGAACAGAGGAAAGAGTGAAGTTTCGGGTTGTTGCCGAGGTGTGTGTGTGAAGAAGATGTATAACAGTCCACAAACAAAAGCTGGTTAAAAAAAAAAAACAAAAAAAACGTCAAGCACCAAGAATCATCGTCAAGAATCAGGAGTAACTGACTCATACAAAACACGCATTTGCATTGATGCTACGTCTTCTATTTGTAATAACTTGGGCAAAACTGCATGACAAATCACGTATACATAAACCTGTTATTTTCTATCAAAATTGATCTCTGTGTGTGTGTGTGTGTGTGTGTGTGTGTGTGTGTGTGTGTGTGTGTGCGTGCGTGCGTGCGTGCGTGCGTGTGTGTGTGTGTGTGTGTGTGTGTGTGTGTGTGTGTGTGTGTGTGTGTGTGTGTGTGCATGCGTGTGTGTGTGTGTGTGTGTATATGTGTGTATGTGTGTGCGCGCGCGCGTGCGTGTGCGTGCGTGCGTCTATCTGTGTGAGTGCGTGCACGCGCGCGCGCGCGCGCGCGCGCGCGCGTGTGTGTGTGTGTGTGTGTGTGTGTGTGTGTGTGTGTATGTGCGTGTGCGTGTGTGCGTGGCTATAATTAAGACTATCAGTCATCTGAATATTCCACATGGAGGCATGATGGCGTGTTTATATTGATATATAGCCATGTTTCTCATATCAGTTGTGGGGAATCCAAATCAACCCAGTCTATATCGTGCAGCCAGATTAGTTTATAGCGGCAGGTCAGAGAGTTGGAGGGAGGTGGATGGGGAAAGGGGGTCTTCAGGGGTTCGAGACAAACCGTCACCACTTCATCTCCGCTGCCCCTGACTCTGCTTGGAAGAAAAAGACATAAACCCAAAGTCAGCTCCAAAGTTCTATAAAAGGAATAGAAAATGAGGTTGCAACTGTTCTTGCTTTCCGACGGCAGAAGTGTACTTCTGTTCTATTTCACAGCTCTGTAGGCATCTTAGAAGATAAAAGAGCCCCCCCCCCTCCCCCCTCGCCCCCTTACCCTTCCCCATCTTACCCCCTTTCAGCCTTTGGGTAAAGTGATCATTCTCCTCTCTCCAATGCACCTACTACTGAGAAGCACTTCTGTATCCTGAAAAATTAGTCCACCAGCAACTCTTAGTGAAGTCCTGGTGCTCAGAAGACACGTGTCATTGATCCGATCAACGCAGCCGCCAATCAGCCACTGTTGACCATGGCCCAGGCAGGCGCCAGCCAATGTCCACATCACAGTCAGAATGGACATGAGGCTGGAAGAGGGGAGGAACCGCCGCCTGGCAATGAACGGTCCTACTGCTTTGTGTCAAGCACTTCTGAGATGTCGATGGTGCCAGTAAGGAAGTCTACAGTGGAGCTTCGACTGGACTGGTCAATTTGATGTAGGAAGTAGATTTTGTGTTCACGTGTTCCTTAACTTTACTTATTGTGTCTTCAACTCCTCCTTTGGGGTTGATTGACGTGGAGGTTAGCGATATGTGGTTTGATGACCACCACCACCTCCTACATCTCTGACTCCGTCCACTCTGCCACCCATCGCCACCACTGTCCTTACCCTGTTCCACCCCTGGTGCACAAGTAATTCTGTTTCTTTGTCAAAAGGCTTTCGAAAAAGTATTGTGTAACTTGTCTGATAAACAGTGCCCGCTGATAATACACACACAGACACATGCGTGCACACACACACACACACACACACACACACACACACACACACACACACACACACACACACACACACACACAAACACACACGCGCGCGCGCGCGCGCGCGCACACACACACACACACACACACACACACACACACACACACACACACACATACACACACACACACACACGTTGCTTCAGAGTCTTAGGGCCAAACTTTTCCAAAGATGTACACCCTTTCCCACCATCACCTCATGAGCTGTATTCAAAACCAGACGTCCTCGCACAGTGTAAAAAATCATCATGCACGTCTCCAGAAAAAAAAAGGTTTCCATGGCAATGACATTGGGGTTTTAACAACATACACATCACGTACATGAGTGCCACACCTCTTTGACATCGCTGGATTCATATGAGGTATTTGATCGATCCTCTGCTTCATGGATGACCAACATGTTAAAAGCAATGGCGAGGCATGAACTGAAACGCTATGCAGAGGTGATTCGAGGGAAGTGGGAACCAATCAAATGCCATGATTTTCTTGGCAGATTTTCTAACATACGCACGAATGGAGGCGTATGGAACTGCATCTCTAGTGGGTGTAAATACAGTTTACACAGAAATGGTGTGGAAATAGGGGGAAGGGGGGGGGGGGGGGGGGGGGGGGGGGGGGGGGGGGGGGAGAAAAACTGGCCATCTCACCCAAACACCCTGGTCTTTCCAGTCCCCATATCTTCTTGTGGTTGGCTCAGTCCTGTCTGTCTGACACAGCTGATAATCAGATCGAGCAACTGTCTGCAAACGGTTTCGAATCGTGTTTGCAACCTTTCTTCTCTTTTCATCTCTTGAAGGACCTGGTTCCATGAAGAAGATGAAGTGTGAGGTCAGAGTCTAAGGAACTGAAGATGTCAAAGTGCAGAGACAGCAGGCAGCAGCAGGGTACTTCAGACACACGTCTGGTTTGGGGAACAAGAAGCCATGCAGAAGATACGTTGCCCTTTTTAAAAAACATACAGAATAGATTTGTTTGAAAAAAGGCTGATGCACGAAATTCGATTCCTGGTGGTGAGCCTAAGGATTCTTTGGAGCCCAAAAGATTCCTGACTGGTTTCCTTTTCGATTCCACTTGGGATGCGTCACTGAGCATATCTGCATCAAAACTCCCTTAACTAGATATTCAGTTCTTGTTGTTTAAAGCCCAGCCGACTACGAAGGGCCATGTCAGCGATGTCGCTTCATCAAAGACGAGTCTCGCTGAAGTAAGAAAACAAAACAAAAACTTACACACATAAGTCGTCAAAACATGACATTTTGTTAAAACGCACTGAAATTGATTTAATTTCTTCCTCCCCCCTAAATTCCTAGATCAAATTTAAAAAAAAAAAATAGTTGATAGCTATCATGATGTAATAAAAAATTCACTCCAGGTCAGGCATCTCTCCACAAGCCGTTTTTGTGGAGTCAGCTGTAAAGTGTTTATGGGTAACTGTCAGGAACTGTGCCCAAGTTTCTGATGCTTTCATGTGTGTCTGTTGCTGAAAAAGAGTTCGTTGACAGAAAACATAGATCGTTTGTGCAAAACCTTCGAAGAAAAAGGAAGGATCTTCTAGCCGTGTGCTTTAGCTTGGCCCGCCTTGTCATGAGAACCGCGTGACATGCATTCCGCGCGTGTAGTGAAATAGGTAAGTAAATGACACAGTGTGATTGAAGTTGAACATAAAATGAAGCAGGAGACAGTAAAAACTAAACAAAAAACAAGTAGGGTAAGTATTGCTCCCATAAGAAAACCTAACACGGAGTAATTTTTATTTAAGGCTGGCCCAGCCTTTTAAACTTGAATAAAGTCAGACAAATACAAAGACGAACAATCTGACAGTGGCGGAAAAACAAGTGCAGGCGGGTTGTTGTTGGCCTGCGCTTGTTTCTCCACCATTATTATTAGTTGTCGTCTTTGTATTTGTCTGACTTTATTATAATCTAAAAGGCTGTGCCAGTCTTGAATAAAAGTTACTCTGTGTTAGGTTTTCTTCTGGGAGCAGGACTTACCCTACTTGTTTATTGCGTACAGCGTGATTGGTTTATCACCTGCAAGATGACAGCCAATCAGAGGGGGGGGAGGGGGGGGGGGGGGGGGATGGTCGACAGCGTTGCAGTTTGAGGTTTTGGCGAGAGCGCATGCTGCAATGCTTGTTTTTTTTAATGACACAGGAGACCTGGAAAACTAAATGTAAAGGCCTCCGCTGGCTTGTGCAAAAAAAGGAAGGATCTCATAGTCGTGTGCCTTAGTACCTCCAAGCAAAATGTGATGAAAACAAATGAGAAAAAAAGGCAGAGAGGAATAATTCACATTAATATTGATTTGATAGATATACTTTCAAAAAGAATTATGTTTAAATACTGATTCATTTTCCCCCTTTTCTTTGCAAGTACTTTTACTGGATAGTGTGGTGGCGAGTAGTCTCGTTTTTTTTGTGGAGAGGGGCACAGGTACAGTGTGTGTGTGTGTGTGTGTGTGTGTGTGTGTGTGTGTGTGTGTGTGTGTGTGTGTGTGCATGCGTGCGTGCGTGCGTGCGTGTGTGTGTGTGTGTGTGTGTGTGTGTGTGTGTGTGTGTGTGTGTGTGTGTGTGTGTGCCTGCTTGCCAATGCTGTCGACTGATTTATGGTAATAGAACTAGTTTACACTCCATCCATCCTTTCACAATAGAAACACTTGCTTCCAGCAGTAAATCCTGTCACTCAGACAGTAGTGACTGACAACAAACCTTGATCCCCCCAGCCCCCCCACCCACCCCCATCTCCCAGCCCCCATTGACCACTGCTTCCCTATCCCCTTTCCCTCCTGCCTCCTGCTCTGTCTGGCAGACCTTTGCTAATGGGATTAGATCACGTCTGCAAACAGTCTTGAATTCCAGCAAAGTTCTTTCACTTCCTTCAGAAATGGAGCCCGAGACTGGAGTGATGGTTACGCTGACTAAAGGGTACTTCTTCTAACAGACGTCACAGACAATGGACAGAACGACAGCGGGTAGCTGTGCCTTGCTGTAAGCTTTTAAAACAAAGGCATGTTGAAGATGCTGACTGCTTCTCCACCTTCTTCCCTAGCTCTAACACTTTTGTCTGGAAGAATTGGTACGCTGACGGAGATGAGGGCAAGATTACTTTTTGGATGAGAGTATGGGCGTTTCCGTAGAGCCAACAGTTTGTGGGAGTGGAAAACCTTCGAATCCACAATGGAAAGACCGCCCACAAGTGTTTAGTCACCGGCTTGTCGCAGTCTCTTACAATCTGTCTGTGGCTTTGGCTTCTTCTGCTCCTGTCTCTCCTCCCTCTCCACGTTCTTCCGTCTGTCTGTTCGTGCTCATCCTCACCTCTGAGTCTGTTTGCGACTCGGTCTGTCCGTCTGTCTCTCTCTCTCTGTCTCTATCTGTCTGTCTCTTCTCTCTCTCTCTCTCTCCATCTCTCTCTCTCCTCTCTCTCTCTCTCTCTCTCTCTCTCTCTCTCTCTCTCTCTCTCTCTGTCTATGTGTGTGTGTGTGTGTGTGTGTGTGTGTGTGTGTGTGTGTGTGTGTGTGTGTGTGTGTGTGTGTGTGGGTGTGTGTGTGTGTGTGTGTGTGTGTGTGTGTGTGTGTGTGTGTGTGTGTGTGTGTACGACAAAGAACAGTTTTTTTTCCCGCTGCGTTATAATGAAGTGCGGACAAATTGTTTATTTTTCCAGTTACATGTTGCTGTCGTGTTATCATCAGATGATGAACTTGTAATTCAATCAGTTGCGAAATTCATCGCGGAAGCTTTGAAAATTAGACAGATGAAGGATAGTGAAATCTAAGATAATGCATTATAAGAATGAAAGAATAATGAATGAATAATATCATTCATTGCATGTGGAAGAGATCAATAAGATACAATGTCATCATTTGATTGAGTGGATGGTTAAGTCAGTCTTACGATTGTTTTTTTAAAACCTTACTACAGTACTCCTGTGCGTGAGGACATAAGGAAACGTTACGAATTTATTTGGTTTTGTTAACCTTTGAATTGATACACACTAGGAATGAATGTATACTATTTTTGTTGCAGGAAAGGAAGAGGGAAATGTTATTGTTCCGTTACCCCCTCCCCCCTCCCCCCTTTTCAAAAGACCTCTTTTGGTGATGACCACAAAATATCAAGTGTAAAGTGTCCCTTTGTATCTGTCTGTCTCTCTGTCCGTATCTCTGTCTCTCTCTCTGTCTCTGTCTCCTTCCCTCTCTCTCTCTCTCTGCGTCTGTTCTCTCTCTTCTTCTTCTTCTTCTTCTTCTTCTTCTTCTTCTTCTCTGCCGACCTTCTGTTTGCCTACAAAGTGTCCCGTCTGTCTGCCTGTCTGTTTGTCAGTCTGTCCAACTGTCTGTCTGTCATTCTGTCTCTCTTTCTCTGTCTCTCTTTCTGTCTGTCTGTCTCTGTCTCTCTCTCTCTCTCTCTCCTCTCTCTCTCTCTCTCTCTCTCTCTCTCTCTCTTGTTTTATGTCGGAGGAGATCAATGAAAAATGGAGCCAGAATGAGAAGTGTCTTCACTGTCCCTGATTGGATGGATGTGACGATCAATCGCTAAATCTCTGTCACTGCCAGAACCCAGAGCAGGAACGGAAAAAAAATAGTCAGGAACAATCCTGACGAGACACACAATCTGCCACAGCTAAAATAGAAGCACGATAGGTCTGTACAGGGTGCCCCCAAAACCTCGCAGTCACCACCCTACCCCCTGCTCCTTCCCCGCATTTCACCTCCTTCGCCCCAACCCACATGCCACGTACCACCTTGTAATCGTATTGTGACTAGCTATGGAAATGGATCTCTTCTTCTGGTAGCACACCCTATGTCGATACACCAAAGCCATGAGAAACATTTCAAGTATAGACCAGCACAGGTGGGTGGCTTCGAAAACGTATAGTTCCTAAAAATGTAGTCCCTTACTGTTTGCCATATGCTCACCAAGATGTATAGTACATAGTTTCAAAGGAGATATTGAGATGAACGACTTTTAGGGAAAGCCCAGCTGGCACAAAGATAGGGCCATGGGTGAACTGGAAGGTCTGGAATCTTGACGTCGGGTAGGGGTGGGGGGCGGTGGGGGGGGGGGGGGGGGGAGGGGGGGGGGGGGGCGTGGGGGTTCATGTATTCAACGATTATCAGTAATCCTCATACACACGGAAAATGTTGCCTAGAGGTGTTGCACGAGAGCTGACGCGTGGTTTAATTTGGTTTTATTTGAAGACTCCACTGTATCTTGAGCACGAATAACACAGTGCGTTGTGTTACTACAGAACTTCTCCTGTAGGAATATATTCCCCTTCTGTTCGCGTATTATTTTCTTGTCCCCCCCCCCCCCCACCCCCTTTTCGGCGACGAAAAGGGAGGGGGCGGGTGCGGAATGTCTCCTCTTTTGTGTCTGATCCCTGACATGGCTCATACACTGCTCACACTGCTTCTCTGCATACACCTGGGTCAGTCCCAACGCTGCCCCAGCCCCAGCAATCCACGGGGACAATTCATTCAAGGCGAAGATATCATGAGGCAATACACATAAACCAGACTCTGCACCGATACCGAGACTTTTTGGTGGTTTCTAGGCCGACCGATTCGTCGAAAAGCCCATGTGAGTGAGTCGTGTCCTTTAAAGGTCACCTTCACGTCCATCCAACGAAAGAACCCAAGACTACCTCACGACGGGTATGGATGTGGAGAGGAAATTAGAACCAGGACATTATTACAGAGAGCATTCCAGCAACACTGAGGTCGGTCCATGAAAAGTGGGAGGGAACTCAACTATGTGGTTCCACGTTCCCTGTCTGAGTCCATAACACATGCAGCAACTTCAGGCAAAGGGTTATCTGATTTGAAAAATAAAATTAATTCCTCTGATAAGGATCGAACACACAACCCCTCAGCCCTTATAAACCAAATCGTAAATTTTGATCCCCGTGCGTTCACGTCGACTGTCACCAGAGAGACAAGGTCGCGCCCTCTAAAGGGGGACACTGACTCAAACTAGCTCCATACCTATGCAATGATTGTCGTCAGTAGCTCCATACATAAGCAATGATTGTCGTCAGTAGCTCCATCCTATGCAATGATTGTCGTCAGTAGCTCCATACATAAGTAATGATTGTCGTCAGTAGCTCCATCCTCTGCAATGATTGTCGTCAGTAGCTCCATCCTATGCAATGATTGTCGTCAGTAGCTCCATCCTCTGCAATGATTGTCGTCAGTAGCTCCATCCTATGCAATGATTGTGTCGTCAGTAGCTCCATCCTGTGCAATGATTACCGTCAGTAGCTCCATGCATAAGCAATGATTGCCGCCAGTAGGTCCATGCATAAGCAATGATTGTTGCCAGTAGCAGAAGGGGGGAGAGGGAGGGAAGCTTAGCATGTAGTTTCCTACGTAGGTCAGATTTGAACAGACATGGCAGATTACCACAGAAGGGGTCTGGTACCAGGCAGTGCAGTGTGTACTCTTGTGGGTTACCTCACGGCAACCCGTTTAGATTCTCTTCCCGTGAAGTGTACGGGGAACATGGTCTGTGACACGAACGTCTGTGGTGTGACCGTGGTACATGGATGAGCGGCGTGGAACTGGCGGGGTGCTGAAGATGAAAAAGCAGAGAAGAAAACAGAGATGGCAAGGAAGGGAGGGGGTGGGGGGGAGGGGTGGGGGGTGGGGTGGGGGAGCTGAAGGGGGCAGGAGAGGAATAAGAGGTAGGGAGGGGAACCTGGGGGTCGGCGGCGGGGGTGGAAGTGGGGACGGAGTGGCTACATCCAATACCTTCAGTACACAGAATTTCTTCTCGACATAAAGAAAAAAAGACCGTTTCGAGGATAAAGGATGGTTTCGCCATCTCTCACTCTCCGCCCTTCCCCTGTTTAAGAATGGACTGGCTGGCCAAGATGAAGCACAAGGCTGGATTGATTGGTGGCGAGAGCGGAGGTATTTTACCGAGTCAACAGTTTGCCCAACAGAAACTCTTCAGCCACAATTCACAGACGGCGATAGCGGCATATATATCTCCTCTCTCTTTCTCCTCTCCCTCTGCTTGTCTGTCAGTCTGTCTGTCTGTCTGTCTGTCTGTCTCTCTCTCTCTCTCTCTCTCTCTCTCTCTCTCTCTCTCTCTCTCTCTCTCTCTCACGCACACACACACACACACACACACACACACACACACACACACACACACACACACACACACACACACACACACACACACACACTACACACACACACACACACACACACACACACACACATTACCCGTTTTTAAGTCTGCTTCGTGGTAAGAGGACAAACAGAATTACTGAGCCGCCAGACGACGAGGAACGGATAAGCTACAACACAAACACAACGCGTTACCACGACCTAGCGGGCCTTCTTCAGGCAGGACAAAGAATACTCCAAACAACAAAAACAAAAGACAAAGACAGATAGCTGCATATCTCTTTGATATGGTTGCACAACTGGGTCTTAGGTGAATAAGAGCCTTTAGCAACATGATTATCATTCCCCGTTCCCCCAAGACCAGATGCTAGGATCAGTGTTTCAAGTCGCTTACAGTGTGAGTTTTTTTTTTCTCTACTTTTTCCTTTTCTTGTAGACTGTAGGTGATGGTTTGGTGCTATCATTTGTTTTTTCATCTGAGGCAATACAACGAAGTCCCATGTGCAGCAGCACAGGAAGAAATGAGAACGCACGGTAACTTCAGGGAGATACTCTCGGCGAAGATTCGGCCCGGACAAAGGCATGCCGCCAGGGGAAAAGTGTGAGTCGCGTCAGACTGTGGCCATGCCCCTCTCTCAGGCCAAAGCCGTCCGAACTTCACTCTCAGAGAAATTTGTTGTAAATGCTGAACAGTTAAGTAATCGGGGAATACAAGAGCTGGCTAACAATTCTTCCATCATCATAGTAACGACTTGGCAAAGATTTGAAATTACAATAAAAGGTGAGGGTGAAAATGAAGAGAGTGGGAACCTAAAATTAAGAAAGTATATTAGAAACATGAAAACCCTTCACTAGAAATCTGTTGTAATCAAGAAGTTATAAAAGATTATAGACTACGATGCACTACTATGCACTGCGCTGCAATACAATACAATGTAACGCGACACAATACAGCAAAGTGCAACACAAATGCAATACAAGGTAATGTACAGCAGTGCAACGTAATACAACAGACTACAGTGCAATACAATACAATACAATACATTACAATACAATACAATGCAATGCAATAGATCCCAATGCAACACAGCACAAATCAATCAGGGCCGGAATAGCTCAGTTGGTAAAGCATCGGACTCGTAATCTTGGGGTTGCGGGTTCCGCCAGGCCGTTTCAGTGTGTGTGTGTGTGTTGGGGGGGGGGGGGGGGGGGGGGGGGGGGGGGGGGGGGGGGGGCTCCCCGGAGTTAACATTGGTTCTGACTCCATTCCCCACACAGTTCTCCGAATGGGTCTATAAACCGAGATTCCGTATGTGAACGCACGCACAACATCTTGCACACACGAAAAAATCCCATCACCAACTTTCGGAAGAGAAGGGAAGGCCAGTTTGGCCGTTGGTATGGATGACACGTTACACATAGCATGCACCTTCTCCCGAAGTTGGAGTATGGCTACCTTAATGGCAGGCTATAAAAAAAAAAAAAAAAAAAAAAAAACGATCATACACACGCAAGTGTCAGAATAATCAACTTGATTGTGGACACTATGGAGAGAAAGCAAATCAAAACAAAACAAAACAATGCCATAGAACTTTTGAAACTACTTTGTTGATCTGTTCACCATCAACCACCAAAGCAAGAAGGGAGCACATAAACCTCTGTCAAGTTCAACAGACCTGGATTTACCCTTTGTGTCAATGTGCGAGTCAACAGAACAGTTATTTTCCGTCAGGGGCATTTACCTCTAGCGCAGAGTCTCTTCTCGCTAACTATATTTAGATAGACAGTAAACAAGTGGGGTAGTCTTTGCTCCCATAAGGAAACCTAACACACAGCAACTTTTATTCAAGACTGGCACAGCCTTTTAAACTTGAATAAGTCAGACAAATATAAAGACAAACATTTAATAGTGGGGGGAAAACAAGCGCAGGCCAACAACTAAATTGTCTTCATAGTAATGACTTGGCAAAACTTTGAACTTAAGGAGGGTGGAGGGGGGGGGGGGGGGGGGGGGGGGGGGGGGGGAGGTTGAAGATGTTTAAAAACTGGGAACATGAAATAAGAAAATATGAAAGCTCTTCACTGGCTGCATAAGGGAACCATCGCAATCCCTTTTAAAGGCAGATATATTTGTATTGCCTGCTCCGAGGCCTTTCGTCCGCTGGGGATCTCCCTTGCATCCTTGGGTGGATCCTCAAGCGTAGGCTCAAAGAGTGCCCCTACATTTTATACTCTTTGCATAATATCTGTAGTTTTTTCAGCAGCTTTTTTTTCCTCCCACACTTCGTTTGGTTTCCTTTACTACTCTTCGCTGGCTGCTTTGGGGTTGCTATTGGATTCTTTTTTGCACCCTTGGTGGTGAGAACACCATGGTATTATGGACTGTGGTGTGTCTCTATTTGACGCCAGGAGCGCAGATACAGCCAGCGTGTCTCCCTGATGAGTTTCCGACCCAGCGGACGAAAGCCCTCGGAGCAGGCAATACAAATATATCTGCCTTTAAAAGGGATTGCGATGGTTCCTTATGCAGCCAGTGAAGAGCTTTCAATATTTTCTTAATTTCATGTTCCCAGTTTTTACATCTTCAACCTCCTGCCCCCCCCCCCCCCCCCCCCCCCCCCCCTCCTCCTTAAAGTTCAAAGTTTTGCCAAGTCATTACTATGAAGACAATTTAGTTGTTGGCCTGCGCTTGTTTTCCCCCACTATTAGATTGTTTTGTCTTTGTATTTGTCTGACTTTATTCAAGTTTAAAAGGCTGTGCCAGTCTTGAATAAAAGTTACTCTGTGTTAGGTTTCCTTATGGGAGCAAAACTACCCCAACTTGTTTACTGTTTATTGTTTACTGTTCCCTGCCTCATTTTATTTCCAATTTCGTTTTGATTAAATCGAGGTTATTTGTATTTGTTTCTGTCTGTCTCTTTGTGTTTGTCTTTTGATCTCCCTTGCATCCTTGGGTGGATCCTCAAGCGTAGGCTCAAAAGATTGCCCCCTACATTTTATACTATTTGCATAATATCTGTAGTTTTTCAGCAACTTTTTTCCTCCCCACACTTTCGTTTGGTTTCCTTTACTACTCTTCGCTGGCTGCTTTGGGGGTGCTATTGGATTCTTTTTTGCACCCTTGGTGGTGAGAACACCACGGTATTATGGACTGTGGTGTGTCTCTATTTGACGCCAGGAGCGCAGATACAGCCAGCCGTGTCTCCCTGATGAGTTTCCGACCCAGCGGACGAAAGGCCTCGGAGCAGGCAATACAAATATATCTGCCTTTAAAAGGATTTGCGATGGTTCCCTTATGCAGCCAGTGAAGAGCTTTTCATATTTTCTTAATTTCATGTTCCCAGTTTTTACATCTTCAACCTCCTGCCCCCCCCCCCCCCCCCCCCCCCCCCCTCCTTAAGTTCAAAGTTTTGCCAAGTCATTACTATGAAGACAATTTAGTTGTTGGCCTGCGCTTGTTTTCCCCCCCACTATTAGATTGTTTGTCTTTGTATTTGTCTGACTTTATTCAAGTTTAAAAGGCTGTGCCAGTCTTGAATAAAGTTACTCTGTGTTAGGTTTCCTTATAGGAGCAAAGACTACCCCACTTTGTTTACTGTTTATTGTTTACTGTTCCCTGCCTCATTTTATTTCCAATTTCGTTTTGATTAAATCGAGGTTATTTGTATTTGTTTCTGTCTGTCTTTGTGTTTGTCTTTTTTGATCTCCCTTGCATCCTTGGGTGGATCCTCAAGCGTAGGCTCATAGAGTGCCCCCTACATTTTATGCTATTTGCATAATATCTGTAGTTTTTCAGCAACTTTTTTCCTCCCCACACTTTCGTTTGGTTTCCTTTACTACTCTTCGCTGGCTGCTTTGGGGATGCTATTGGATTCTTTTTTGCACCCTTGGTGGTGAGAACACCATGGTATTATGGACTGTGGTGTGTCTCTATTTGACGCCAGGAGCGCAGATACAGCCAGCCGTGTCTCCCTGATGAGTTTTCGACCCAGCGGACGAAAGGCCTCGGAGCAGGCAATACAAATATATCTGCCTTTAAAGGGATTTCCCTTATGCAGCCAGTGAAGAGCTTTCATATTTTCTTAATTTCATGTTCCCAGTTTTTACATCTTCAAACCTCCTGCCACCCCCCCCCCCCCCCCCCCCCCCCCCCCCCCTCCCCTCCTTAAGTTCAAAGTTTTGCCAAGTCATTACTATGAAGACAATTTAGTTGTTGGGCCTGCGCTTGTTTTCCCCCCACTATTAGATTGTTTGTCTTTGTATTTGTCTGACTTTATTCAAGTTTAAAAGGCTGTGCCAGTCTTGAATAAAAGTTACTCTGTGTTAGGTTTCCTTATGGGAGCAAAAACTACCCCACCTGTTTACTGTTTATTGTTTACTGTTCCCTGCCTCATTTCATTTCGTTTGTCCACGTTTTTTGTTGGCGGTTCGCTAACATCTATTTAAGATTTGTTTGGATTTCCGCCTGCAGTCGTCTCACTTTGCAACTAGAAACCGTCAGTGTTTACATTACAAGCAAGATCTAACAATCCATGAAATATATTACTTTGAAGACACTTAGTTAGTATGAGTGCATGCTTAAATGTACGATGTGTCGTGGCACTATCTGGGCCCTGGTACTATTTGGGCACGAACAAAGCAAGATAATAACTACTTTCTGATGATCTTGGACAGATAGCTCACTTGGTTTTGGTCATTTGCCGCGAGCTCCTTGCAAATGATGCTTGGGAACTTGAATGTAAGTGGAACCTTCCCCATGATTTGCGTGTTCGGCAGAAGGATAGCGATAAACTGGATAAAAATGATAAAGATGTTCTTTACCGTGCGCAAGTGCACGCTCAACTGACATTCTATCTGCAAAAATCGTGTTAATTTTCTTCGTTTCATTCAAGCAAAAAGTACGTAACATAATAAAATCAGGCGCTGATAACTTAAAAAACAAACAAACAAAAAAAAACTCAAAAAAGAAAGGATTCAAACCGGTTGTTAGTCGTTACAATGTCTCATTCCACTTCGTATTGGCTGTGCCAATTAGTGCCACGTCATACGTGATGCGTTTCCGCAAGGCGCAGAAAGGGGAAGTTGAAGAGATCGATTTGAGAGTTACTTTTTCTTGTTTCTTTCGTAAAGGTTTTTGCAGCAGATTACCCGAGTAGTGCAAAATAATAATAATAATAATGATAATAATAATGATGATAATAATAATAATATATAATAATAATAATAATAAAAATAATGAATATGATGATGATAATAATAATAACAAGAAGAAGAAAAAGAAGAAGAAGAAGAAGAAGAACTGGACTACCAATACTACCACCTATTATTATCATTATTTTTATTAGTATTGTTATTGTTCAGCATGTTTTAAGTCAAAGGGGCAGAGAACTGTCAGAGGTTCATCGTTGTTTGGGCATTGCATGTCGGAGTCCACCCTTCTCCTTCTACCACTTTTAACCACCCTGGAACAGAACCATTACCCACCTACTGCTGGGTGGACAGAGAATGTTTCCAAAACCGAATAAGATCCGACCCCTGGAGTAGTTTTGAACTCAGACCTCCATCTTCGCAGGCAAAAAACTCCAACCCGTTAACCTCACTATTGTTGTTGTTGTCACTGATGTCAATGCTATTGTTGTTGTTGTTGCTGCTGCTGTTGTTGTTGTTTTTCAATATCAGTTCGTGAAAGTAATATCGTTTTGTTTATATTCGCAGCAACATTTCCATGCCACCTTTTTCACAAAGTTTCGCTAAGACAGGTTCTTTAGTTTTCACCAGATAAGCGTGCGAGATGTGCAGTTTCATTCTCATCAGCACCACAGATCAACACGAAATTTTGACGGCTTGCATTGGGGGTCATGTTTTTCAGTTCTTGTCTAAGTTTGACCAGAACGGGTGCAATAGTCTTTGCGCAATCATGCTGTTGAGAAAGGGATGCTTACGAAAACAGAACCTGCATACCGCGGAAAGAAAAACTATACACGCACACACACGCAGCAAAGCACAGACACCTTGAAAACAGCCCCTACGGTAGGTAGCATTAGACGAATCTCGTGGGGGATCGGGTATCACACTGTCTGTCGTGGCCTTGTGCAGAGCTCTCCATCGTCCTCAATTGTGGCTTCAACATCCCAGCTGCGCCGAAAGCGTTCTTCCTCGGACCTCAGAACTTTCCAACCAAAGTGGGTATGACACGGCCAAAATTGCTCCCCACACTGCCAGACCAACTTGGGGGATTTACTGCCACTATCTGTTGCGTCTTTTTTTGGTATGTCTCCTATCTGAAAACTGCCTGTGGACAAAGCATGAGGATCCTGTTAAAAGGTTACGCCGGACTGTGACAGATTCATTCCGCAAGTAGTGAAGCGACGGCGGCAAATCTCTCCCCCGTCGCCTGTTGATATGACGTGTCCATGCTCTGGAAGCTCATGGGCGGAAGGGAATGAAGAGGGAGGGGAAGGGGGGGGGGGGGGGGGGGGGGTGCAGTATGGACTGTAACCTGTGAGAAACGTGTAGTATGCCAGTCCTTCTGGCTGTAACGGCCTTGCCGACATACCACTACTCTGGGTGCAGTAAACCGGTAGTGGAGGGGTTTCAGCGCGCTGTCACACATCAAACGGCAAACCGGCACAAGAACTGGACGTGACGCAGTGGTGGTAACGCAGGCTGTGCTTGAATATCATGGGTACCGGTTCAAATCTCATGGAACACGTCTGGTTCTGGATTATTGTTGTTGTTGTTGTTGTTGTTGTTGTTGCTGCTGCTGCTGCTGCTGTTGTTGTGAAGCTAGTAGTGGTGGTGGTGATGGTGGCGGTGCTAGAAGAAGAAGAAGAGAAGAGAAAAGAAGAAGAAGAAGAAGAAGAAGAAGAAGAAGAAGAAGAAAAACGAAGGGGAGGAGGAGGGGGAGGAGGAGGAGGAGGAAGAGGAGGAGGAGGAGGGAGTATGTGAGAGGAGGAAGAAGAGGATGAAGGAGAGGAGGAGAATGAAATTGAACGCAGACCAGAAGAGCTGGCAGACAGTCAAAAAACAAACAAACAAACAAACAAAAAGCATAAAAAAAACTACGTTCTCCCCAGAGTGCAGTACAGACCACCTCCCTAGGGTCCTCCATTCTCAATGATCGATGGGCCAACCAGCACAGGCAGTGAGAGGCCGAAAGGTCAGTCCCTGTGATGGACTAGACTCTGCTCTTCTCTGTGCAGTTCATGCGTCCAGGGACCGGGACGGCCCGTTAATTGTAGCTCTTCGTCTTCTGCGTGTTCGCCATGGAATCAGGGAAGGCCCTGAAGGTATGGGTTGTCTGCATACTACGTGGCCGTAGATGACAAGTCTGCAGCGGTGCTGTCTGAAAGCTGATCACAGGGGAACCCTGTGTATTCAAAATAAGTCATTTTTTTTTTTTTTTGCCTCTGAGATCCCATCAACAAAGTATGCACGTTGGTCGGAAACAACTTAAACGGAGTTACTATGGGAGCATGTTAGCTCCATAAGCCGATCTTGGCTGTTTCTTAGTAAAACGGCTGGTATCCTTCAGCGGAAAAAGAGATTGTGTTTATGTCTCCGAAGATCAAAACTATTTCCCTAGGAAAACACAGCTGTTTTCCCTCTGGTTCCTAAGCGTAGCCCCTCCACCCCCCTCACCCCTCCGTGGAAAAAAGACATCAAGGTGTTATCCATGAGAATCAGACTTTTTTCCTCGTTTTCTTTCTTTTTTTTTTTTCTTTTTGCTTTTTTTTTTTTTTTTTTTTTTTTCTAGGAAAAGTTATCATTTCTATGAAAACATTGACCGAGCACTGGAAAGCGGTTATGATCCTCGGAATCATAGGTGTTTCCCTGATAATGACATCATGCTCGCGACAATACCCGTTTTCCTTGGGAAAACAAGGATGACTTCAAAACAAGACAGGGAAAATAGATATAATTCTAAGGAAAATAGGGGGAAACGTGGCGAAGTGGTTAGCGTCGCGGACTCCCGGCTGGGAGGTCGTGGGTTCGAATCCCATCAGAGTCATGTGGGTTTTTCTGCCCCGACCGGCTCCTACCCAGAGTTGAGTTTTGCTACGGGCTCAGTTGGGAAGACTGGGACTACACAGTCGAGTTTCATCCACTTAATGGATGCGTTTTCTGAGAGTGTTGCTCAAATTTCCTGACAAACACTGCAGGTGCCTGTATCTCTCGGGCCTGGTTGACGCCGGGATATTTTATGAAAGGAAGCGTAGAGTACAGCCCTGTCATGTAGTCTCAGACCGAAATGGAAATCCGTAGCATCATCTTAATCATCCTCATTCTCATCGATCAGCATTAAAAAAAAAAAAAGTCTCAAGTTTTGTGGCCCTTCATGCCCTGCTCTCATGGTGACCTCAGTTTCGATGGCCTCTCCACGTCTGGGCTTGGTTTGGTTCCGTCGGGGTCACCGGTATCGGCGGGTCCATGGGGGCTGGGCTGTCGTTGGACAGACGTGGTGGCGCCCTCCGGGGGGAGAGCTCACTCACACGCCGGCTCCGCGACTAAGCAATTATTGTCGTCAGTAGGGGGCTTAGTAGGTGGTGTCCTGCGTATGTTAGATCAGAACAGGCGCCACTGAACACCACCGAAGTGACTCGGCAGCAGTGCAGTGTCTCCTCCGGTGGGTTGCCTCTTGACGACTTGACATTGACTGCTCCTATGGATTGCCGGTGCCGGGGCTGCGGCGGGGCCGACCGGGCTGTAGTTGTGGACAGGGTGTCGGAATGAGCGGCGTGGGTGCACTGCCTATGAGGTGGTGCAGAGGTTGGGACAGAAAAAAAAAAAAAAAAGTTTCATGAATGGACCCACAGTACGTTGCGTCTTCGTCCCAACTCTTAGCAAACAACAAAGATTGAGCATGGATAGGAAAAAAAAAAAAAAAAAAAAAAAAAAAAAATGACCCCGCCTATGTCGAGGAATTTTGTTCGTTTTTTGCTTGTTTGTTTGTTTGTCTTTGACATTATATACGTGAAGGTAGGGCTCCAATTGTCTCTGTACACTTTCCCTGCAATAATCATTGTCCTTTTTTGACCGCTTTCCGGTCTAGTTCATGTCTGTTACCACTAAACATGTTGATTAGTATGTGTATAGATGTGGAAACACACAAATATATTTTCCTCGTGAAATCAGTGTAGACTTTTAAAAAATACAAACATTAATCACCGTTCTCTTGCGAATCCGTCTGTTACTGGTATTTCATATGAGTGAAAGTTTGTTTTTACCACCTTTGCTTTCGATTGTTTTTCTTTTTTTTTTTTTTTTTTTTTTTTTTTTTTTAATTATTTGACTGCTCGTTATATATGTCTTTAGAAGACCAAAGACTAGCAAGTTCAAAGCCGAGTACAGAACGTATTTGATGAAAAGTATAATCAGTTGTGCCGTCATTCTTTTCTGTGGACGTAATTCTGGCTGCCATCCTTCATGCACTGTGAAGAACGGTATCATTTTTCACCCAGTTTCATCTGTTCATGTCTGTCTGTCTGTCTCTGTCTCTGTCTGTCTCTCTGTCTCTGTCTTTGTCTCTGTCTCTCACTCTTTCTCTTGATATTGTCCAAGACATATGACGCGCATAAAAGTAACAAAATATATATAAATAAACCATAAATCAGGCTTAAACAAAGAAAACAGACAAACAAGACAGTTACAAACAAAAGTGGAAACAATCCAAAGATTCGCGCACAGTCCTGTAAACCTTACAATACTGTTGCACAGCATTTTTGACATTGTCTGTAAAGTTGAGTGATGGCTGGCTGCAATGTATTATACTGTACTGATACGGTTGCTCAGTGCTCGGTTATCTTTTTGTCAGAGCATGCGTTCGAAATACTTCCATTCTATATGAAATCTGTTTTTGACTGTGGTTATATTAGCGTTATACAATTCGGGCATTCGTGAGGTACATCGAGTGAAACTAAGAATCTGTAGATGTAAAATTAACAAAAGGGGTAAGAACCGAATAGCATTCGTATTATCTTCATGTGAGCAGAGACTTAGGGCAGTATGCAGACTATGCGTTTTCTGGTTGGTTCTTTTTTTTTCCATATCCATAGTAAGTCTTGCTCAGTCGCGGAGAGGCAGGCAATATCGCTGCATGACGAATGTGTTGTGGGAAGAAAAAAAAAAAAAGAAACACTTTCACATGTTTCCGTTTCACCCGCGCAGTACTGGTCTTCTCCCTGGAGTGGTTCCACGGTACAGAGATAGATGGAGAAACGACAACAGGCCGTCATAGGCTGAAAGGTCGGTCAATATACTGGCCCGGACGCTGCCCCTTTCCCCTGTCTAGCTCGGTGTAAATCTCACTGTCTCCGGTGGCCATGGCGTATCTTTGAAAAAAAAATCAAGATAATCTGATTGGAAAGTGCACAGTCTGTAGTGCAGGGCGGTTCAGTATCAGAGGGACTAAAAAAAAAAAAAAAAAAAAAAAAAAAAAAAAAAAAAGAAAAGAAACTGCTGTTTTTGTGAGGCTGTACGATTCGGATTGGACACATCTGGTGGAGATGAGGAATATGTCAACTGAGTAAACTTACACCTGATGATGTTGTGTACAGCCCCCCCCCCCCCCCCCCCCCCCCCTTTGCTACTAGTTTAAATAACAATGCATATGAAACGTTTCGTGATTGCAATGTTAGGAGAGGGAACATTGGGTACCGGATGTGCGTCTGTATAAACGTGATTTGCTGACTTAGGGTTAAGGTAGGGTTTTGCAGGGTTGATAAATGTACTTACCAAATTATTGATAATTTGTAGCTGGCACAAAAGGCATGACGATGTTTCCATGGTGCTATGCACAACATGTAGCCTATAGAACGATGGGCAAGACACGCGACGCAAAACCAAGTCTTTTGCTTAATAAGTCTTGGCACCTGAAATCCATAAACGACATGTTTTACGCTTCAACGGTGCCAGACTGTGCAGAAATAACGTCACAGAGAATCCAATGGCAGGAATATTATTTGTCGTTCGTGTGAAAGAAAAGAAAAGGTCATGCAATAAAGAAAATTAATTCCATTTCTATTTTATTTTTATTGTTTAATCTTTCTACTGACAGTTCATCTCCATGAAATATTATTGATTTCCATGTGCGTTGGAGTTAAATTCGTTATCTTCCCAAAACGATTGTGATACGCGAAATCCATTACGTTTTGTTTTCGTTGTGGCTGTTTTTGTTGTTATTGTGGTTGTTGTTGCTCCTGCTGTTTTTGTTGTTGCTGTCGTTGTTGTTATGTTTGATATGTTGTGTGTTTGTGTGTGTGTGTGTGTGTGTGTGTGTGTGTGTGTGTGTGTGTGTGTGTGTGTGTGTGTGTGTGTGTGTGTGTCTGAGCGCGCGCGTGCGCGTGCACGTGTGTGTGTGTGTGTGTGTGTGTGTGTGTGTGTGTGTGTGTGTGTGTGTGTGTGTGGGCACGCGCGCGCTCGTGCGCAATCGAGTTGTTTTCATATAAATCATTCAGTTTTCGAGAAATTGCAAAATCAGAGCGCTGCACCATCCTATTTTCTTAGGCCGGTTTTTTGTTACTTATTGAATTATTTCATGTTTTCTTACACTTCTGAATCTCATTATCTCTGTTGTTTTTCTGTGTGTTGCAGTTCACGTGATTTGGTCATTGATGATGGAGTTTTATGCAATGGTTTGCACACATGATGAAGTTTCTACAGAGCTGTGCATGAAGGTCGTAGAGGCCTAGGTAGGTGAGTGAATGACTCGTATTCCTTTCTCTCGTCTCCGTCTCTGTATCTGTCTTTCTTTTTTTTTTTTTCTTTTTTTTTTTTTTGATTTATATGTCTGTCTGTTTGTCTGCCCGTCCCCCATCCCCACCCCCCCCCCTCTCTCTCTCTCTCTCTCTCTCTCTCTCTCTCTCTCTCTCTCTCTCTCTCCGTCTCTGTCTGTCTGTCTGTCTCCCTCTCTGTCTCAATGTGTCTGTCCGTGTCTTAGTGTGTCTCTGTGTGTGTATGTCCATCCGTCCGTCCGTCTGTCCGGTCTGTCCGTCTGTCTGTCTGTCTGTCTGTCTCTGTCTGTCTGTCTGTCTCTGTCTGTCTCTGTCTGTCTGTCTGTCTGTCTGTCTGTCTGTCTGTCTCTGTCTCTGTCTCTGTCTGTTCTGTCTGTCTGTCTGTCTGTCTGTCTCTCTCTCTCTCTCTCTTTCTTCGTCTCTCCGTTTGCTGATCGTCTGTCTCTCTGTCTCTGTGTGTCTCTATGTCTGTCTGTATGTCTGCTGTCTGTCTCGTCTGTCTGTCTGTCTGTCTGTCTGTCTGTCTGTTTGTCAGTCTCTCCCCCCCCCTCTCTCTCTCTTCTCTCTCTCTTCTCCGCCTCCTCTCTCTCTCTCTCTCTCTCTCTCTCTCTCTCTCTCTCTCTCTCTCTCTCCTCTCTCTCTCTGTCCATGGTTAGGAGGGTTGGGAGAAAGAAAAAAAACGGTGCAATGATGGTTTGACTTTGAGTGCGAACAGAAGAAAAGGATTGTCTTACGACTTCTGAGATCTTTTCGGAGAGCAAAATTACCGGAATACAAAGCACTGCAAAAGAAGCGTACATAAAAGAAAGGAAAGAGTATGGTCAATGAAAAAGAGAAAAGAAGATTGAAAAAGAGATTGTCTAATGAAACGAAAATTAAGAAGCTTAAAGACTCGATTCACGATCCAAGACTTTTCTGGTCAACAATAAGAGCTGTTAGCAGGAAAGGCATGGTTTTTTTTTAATGAGATTAGCAGTCAACAGTGGTACGATCATTTCTTCAGTGTTTTCAATGACTTCGAAAGTACGCCTGTACATGAAGTTGCTGAACACGAGGAGCTAGCGGAGGAGGGAAACGAAGAGCCACTCTTTAATGGTCCAATCACTAAACAAGAGGTCGTAAATGGAATAAAAAGCCTGAAAAGTGGAAAAAGTCCTGGTCCAGACAAAGTCATAGGTGAAATGTTTAAAACATTCAAGCGCAGGGGTAGTGGACTTTCTGGGATTGAATTACTCAATGCTATTTTGAACCGTGTGGAATGTTCCCCAGAGAATGGTCTAAATCTCTATAATCATACCAATTCATAAAAAGGGAGACACAAACAACCCAGACAACTATAGAGGTGTGGCCTTAACAAAAGTCATAAGTAAAATATACACAAAATATTTTAAACAAAAGACTGACTAAATGGGCAGAAACCGAAGAAAGAAACAAGAAACAATAATAGAAGAACAAGCAGGTTTTAGGAAAGACTTTAGCACTATATAGATAACATCTTTACTTTATACGCACTTGTCCAGAAAATATCTACTTCGAAATGCTAAATTATATGTAGCCTTTGTCGACTTTAGAAAAGCCTTCGATTCGGTGAACAGGAACATTCTTTGGAATATTTTGAGAAATAATGGCATTAACGGGGGAAAATGTATAAGGCACTTAGAGGAGTGTACGATTCTGTAGTGGCTTGCGTACGTCAAAAGGGTAAATTAACAGACTACTTTGACTGCCCGCGTGGTGTAAAGCAGGGATGTTTACTAAGCCCTCAACTTTTTCTCATTTTTCATCAACGAATTAGCGATAGAGATCAACAAACGAGGCAGACACGGTATTCAAATGATACCCAGATGCTGTTGAAATTTTCCTGATGTTGTTTGCAGATGATGTTGTTTTGCTTTCTGATACGATAATTGGTTTACAAAACCAGTTGACAGCATTAAAAGGAGAAGCAGATCGAATTAACTGTTAAAATGTTAATCTGGGAGAAAACAAATATTTATTGATTTTTTTAGAAGAATGGGGGGTCATCTTTCTAGACCCGAAAAATGGTGGTACGGTAACACAGAAAGTAAAAGTGACAAACAGTTGTATAAATACCTCGGTCTGATATTCACAACCAAGCTCAGTCTTAGTGCAGCTTTGACAGAAATGTGTAGAAAAGGAAAAAGAGGAGAGGAGATGATCGAAATTCTTCGAACATTGAGAGAAAATTAGATTCAGTTGAACCATCGATTTTCTGGAAAACTTTTTGACACTCAGATAACACCCATATTGACATATGCAGCAGAGGGGTGTGGGGGGTGCCGGTCAACAGCGAAATAGAAAGTGTCCATACATTTGCAATCAAGCGTTTCCTAAGTGTTCCCTTATATTCTTCCAATAAAATGGTTTATGCGGGAAACCGGAAGGTAT
>JADBJO010008936.1:17500-20000 GCA_016801955.1 Conus betulinus | reverse complement strand
ACAAAAAGCCCCACACAAAAAACAAAAGCAGGATGTAAAAAAGAGGCACCTGTAAAACACAAACAGCGCAAGACACGCCGTTTGCTTTTGAAAGGAAAAAAAAAAAAAAAAAAAGGACAGACAAATACTAAGGACCACATATGCAGATTATATCTCTCTCTATCTCTCTACTTCTTCTCTCTCTATCTCTCTCCTCCTCTCTCCTCTTTTTTCTCTCTCTCAGACCGACAGACAACAGGCAGACAACATGACAGTTCCAGACTCGACAGAACAGACCGACAGATAAGACAGAAGAGACAGATTACGGAAGAGCCAGGAGAGAGAGGGCAAAAAAGAAAAAACACACAGCAGAGACACAGAGAGGACAGACAGCCGGCAGGCAGGCAGACAGACAGCCAGCAGACAGGACAGACAGACAGATTATACAAACACCACACTTTTTTAAACGCAACCCATCATACAGACCACAACAAATACACACACACACACCACACACAGCCACCACACAACACACACCAAACACACACACACACACCCACCCCACACCCACATGCGCGGCGCTACACGCGCGCGCGCGGCGCCGCACGCACACACGCACGAAACCGCACGCAACTCTCACGCACTTTTTTTTTTTTTTTCTGGAAAATTAACTGTTCTCGTAAATGATTTACATGAAGCTTTTAAATGCGGTCTCGCCTACCGAAAAAGTACAAAAGCATACATCATTTCTATAAAGTGTGACAAACGTTAATGATTTTATTCTGCAGTGTTGACAAATTCTTTCTTTCATGGGGGGTAACATTTTATGGATACTGACAAAAAAAATACTCTAGTTATATTTTACGAATTTCCCTTGCCAATGTGACCAGCTAATCAGATGTAAATCGTATCGCCATTTTGAATTAATAATATCGCACATTGTACAAGGTCGGTCTTCTTTTGGGAAAAAAAAAAAAAAAAAAAAAAAAAAAAAAAAACGCTAGCCTCGCCTCGGAGCTGGGGAAAAGGTTAGGGATGTCGACTGTAAGTTGGTCACAGTGATATTGTTCAGGTGAAAGTCTTGCTAAGTATTAATTGTAGCAGTGTATAACGAGTGTCAGCGATTGGTATTAAAATGATTCTGGTGTACACGCAGGATTCTCCCCGTCGTTTTGAATTAAAATAGCACATCGTGTGTTTGCAAGGTTTCTGGTGATTTGTTTATTTATAATCAATGGGCTTTTATGGGAGATGTGTAGTAGAAAACATATACAAAACAAACAAACAAACGAACACATAAACAACAACAGCAACTGCAACAAACCCCAAAAAACCCAAATCAAATACATGTTCAGGTCATCGAGCTGACTACAATAAGATCAGTGGAAAAGATACTGTATACTCTCCAGACAGCTGTTACTTAAGATATCATTGCCTTTTCTTGGTACAACTAAACGAGAAAAAAAGAAAACTCATCAGGAGAGGCTCATGACATAAAAAAGATCAGTTCAAAAGAGGAAGATTGTCCGCAATGTTTAACTTTATAGCATTCATTCCGAATACCTCTGAAGCAGAGCAACGAAGAACAAATGCAGCTAACTCTCCTTTCATAATGACATTAGACATCAGAGCAAGTCTTTGTCATTAGCAGTTTTGTATCTGTAATGGCGGGCCGCTATTTCTAAAATATGTCTGAATACTGCGGTCACAAAATGTTCAATGTCTATCCACATTAAAGGCTGAAAAAGTTTTAAAAGCACGAAAACTTCTCTCTCTCTCTCTCTCTCTCTCTCTCTCTCTCTCTCTCTCTCTCTCTCCTCTCTCTCTCTCTCTCTCTCTCTCTCCTCTCTCTCTCTCTCTCTCTCTCTCTCGTCTGTTTGATATGTTCATCTCTCGGCTCAGTACCTCAATACTTGTGTTCGTGTTACGCAAAGACAAATAGTTTGTAGGTAAGCAGACACATAGACAGACAGACAGACAGACAGACAGATAGGTAGACAGACAGACAGATAGATGGATAGATGGACAAACAAACAGACAGACAGATAGGTAGATAGATTGAAAAATAGATAGCTAGATAGTAGATAAGTAGATAGGTAGCTAGACAAAACAGAGGCAGCAGGCAGACAGACAGTTAATATATACAAGATACAGATAGTAGAGGAGAGATGAAAAGATACATTCATGCATACATTAAAAAAAAAAAAAAAAAAATTCATGGTTCAGTTGGCCTAGCAGCTGCTGCCAGACACGCGCTGGGTCATTCTTCGACAGTCCTCGGAACTTTTCTTTTCCCCCGGATTTTTTGTTCACCCGGACCTTGTCTCTGGCGAATCACACATTTTCTCTCGCATGGTCGCCACTTTTTGTGGATGAGAAGACCATCTCCTGCATCTCTTGGAGCAAATTCGGATACACTCTGTCAACGTGGTGCGGTATTTGATGGAAAAAAAAAAAAACAAACAAACAAACACACACACACAAACAAACGCAAAAACAAACCATTGATCTGCCAATGATC
>JADBJO010008936.1:7500-10000 GCA_016801955.1 Conus betulinus | reverse complement strand
GGGGTGGGGAATGGAATGGGCGGAGGGAAGAAAGTGAAAGGTGGTGGGTGGGTATGAAAAAAAAAATATGGGAGTGGAGTTATCCCCACTACTTTATTCACACCACATGCAGTTTTGCTGGCAAAGGAAAAACAGCAAATCCACGACACCCCAACTCTAAAGTTAACCCTTTCCTTCCATGCGGGGTTTAACTGGTTTCCCAAGTAGACTATATTTTCACCTTCCTACGTTGTTTTGCTTGCTTGTCAAGAAGACCAGGCAAACAGACAACCCCTGATAATTATGTTGTTTCCATAGACAGTAAGGACCCCATCCCTGTGCCTTTGACAAACTCAAACTGCGTTCGTCCTGGTATGTACCAGTGTACGGATCGTTCATACTTTACCAGCCCCTGATACTTTTCCGTTCCCTGTCTTTTCGACAGACGCTGTCCCTAGAGCAGGAAACACACCCTCTGCCTTCATCAGTCATGAGCATAGCCTATCCTTCAACTTGTGGCTTTGACCCTTGCCTGTCCAAGGTCTTCAAAACCCAGGGCGTTTGGACGACGACAGCAAATTGCTTTTTTTTTTTTTTCAGAAAGGCCAGACAGACCTCCACAGATTCCATTCAGGGGGAATAATCGCTTTCCTGAAGTCAATGGGGGGGGGGGGGGGGGGGGGGAGAGGGGGGGGGGGGGAACCATACATCAGAGAGAGTTATTCTCCGTAGTGAGTGACTGATTAGCTCGCTGGATAGAACGGTGAATTATTCAGTCAGACACTTGCACACTGTGTGTATCAGCTTCAATCAGCCAAAGAGAGGGAGAGGGTGGTAGTGGAGTCGTGTAGCAGTGGCTGTCTCCCCTTATTTACATCCTCTGATTCAAAGCCACCGTCTTTTGTTCGATTTCAGCGATGCTGGAGCAACTCAATTCACCGCTGTCTGACAGTCAGAGACTGAATAGAAGACAAACGAACGTACAGATCTTTGATGGGAAATGGTTCCTGAAAAGTCTTGTCGGGAGTAGGCCTGCAAGAGTCGTTGAAAATGACTCTAGGTTCATTGAGACTGGTTTAATTGCTTGTAAGTCCTTCTGTCTCGACCTTCCAAGAAGCGCTATTGAAATCCAGTTTATCTGTCTGGCTTTGATTAGCTTTTGATTCATTGATTGAAGCTGTGTGTGTGTGTGTGTGTGTGTGTGTGGTGTGTGTGTGTGTGTGTGTGTGTGTGTGTGTGTGTGTGTGTGTGTGAACGCGTTCGGAGGGAGGGGGTAGGTGGCATCTTTACAAAACTGAAAGGAAGACGGAGGCACAGCTTGCTGGCAAAGAAGTGTCGACTTCAGAATGTTGCTAACATAGTGTTTTAAGAACTGTTTTGGGGAGGTTATAGTCTTCATTATTTTAGTATAGGACGCGCCTATGAAACTGCGTGACAGAACGGGTCCTCTCTCTCTCTCTCTCTCTCTCTCTCTCTCTCTCTCTCTCTCTCTCTCTCTCTCTGAAGAAGAAGAAGAAGAAAGAAGAGAAGAAGAAGAAGAAGAGAAGAAGCAGAAGAAAGAAGAAAGAAGAAGAAGAAGAAGAAGAAGAAATAAAGACGTGGTGAAAAACTGTGTGTGCATGAGACTGATCTAGTAACACACTGTAATGTGTTTGTAATACCATTGATATTTTCGGTCATTTGAATAGATGATTAATTCACATACAAAAATCTAATACAGGAAAGACGATATATAAGCAAGGGATGGAGGGCTTGGAAAAAAAACTTGGATCTGGTAGCAAACTGGCCTTAATAGCAACAAGTGACCATTCACAGACGCAAGGAAATGAGGAAGAGGGGTGAAAGCGATACTGGGAGGAGGGGAGCAGGGGAAAGGGGGTGGTGGTGAATATGCATAAACTTTTAAAGTGGGAGTTATCCCACACTTTTATTCACACACCATGCACAATTTGTCTGAAAAGGAACAGAGCAACCCATCACATCCTCACTTCAACTTCCCACTTTCCCTCCATGAAGTTTTTGTTGTTGTTGTTGTTGGTTTTTTTGTTTTACTTTGTGTGTGTCAAGAGTATGCGATTTCTACCTTCGTCCGCTCTCTTCTTTGTCTGTCAACAAGAATAGGCCACCCCAGCAGTTACGTTTGGTTTCAAGCTGGTCAAAAAAGGGATAGAACGTGACCCAGGGGCAAAACCATGAAATGTTGGTGAGGATCCGTGATTCATGTCCGGATCATACATACGTCCGATCCAGGATTGTTCAGCAAGATTGTTACAACTTACAAGAAAAACAAAATAAACAAAAACAAACAAACAACAACAAAGTTATCTTTTTCCAAACTGAGGAAAGAGACGGAATGCAGCGCTAGGGTAAACCTTTTGAATTTTAGAGTGTGTGCGGTGTGGAGTGTGTGTGTAGGGGGGGGGGGGGAGGGGGGCATCGTGCGTTTTAGGATCAAACGTTGGCCTGTTGACATTCTTGCTCAGCCTGGTACAGAATTTCCACTGAACAAGTAACGCGAAGG
>JADBJO010008935.1:72500-85000 GCA_016801955.1 Conus betulinus | reverse complement strand
CTCACGCCAGACTACTGGATGCAGCAACGTACACGAACAGAAAAGGTATGGAAAGGGCATGGAACAAAATCCTGCACTGTGTGTGTGCGCACGTGTGCCAATCCCAACACGTCGGCGCGTATGGATCTTTCAGTGTTCCATTTCCGAGCGCAACTGTTCACTGAGATTGGTACCAATGGTCAGCCGCACCGTGGAACCGTTTCAGAAGTTTCGCAATCACTTTTCCGTTGGAGGACCACACGGACATCGTTGCCGAGTGATTAGCCGCCTGCTTCAACAGTTTCAAGTTCGCCATGGTCAAATCCTCACTGATCGATATTCCAGTCTGTTTCAGTTTTCGTCTATATTTGTAACACTTCAGATTTCTTTTGTCTTGAGAAGAAGCGAACGATGATTGCTCTGGGTCTGTTCCCTGTGGCGTCCCCGGTCGCTCCTCTGGGCTTCCCTGTACGATGAGCAATTTCGATGTCCTCCGGTCGTACTGCCACTCCACCCTTCTGACTGAACACTTCTACACACTTCTGTATGCAGTCAGTCACAGACTCCTCTGCCGGTCGCTGCCCCTCCCTGATTCCATGCACCCGCACATTCCAAAGGCGGCCATGCTGCTCCATATCATTCTGCACCACCCGTAACTCCTGGTTCTCCTTCTTACTTGCCGCCAGCTGGGAGCGAAGGGAAGTGTTCTCCGTCTTCAGCTGCTTCACGTCAGTGGACAGCTGCTCCTTTTGCTGCTGCAGCTCAAAGAGGTTACTCTCAAGGATGTCCACTCTGCGAGAGAACGTCTCGGATATCCTGGAAATCTCATCTCTGAGCACCTGCATCTCATCTCTGAGCACCTGCATATCGTCTTTGACACAGACAAATGCCATCTTCTCTTTAATACATTCTATGTTTGACTTCAGCTCTTCCATATCGATAATGTCGTCCTCACCTAATTCAGTAGTTTTTCTGTTTCTTCTTCTCTTGCTTTTTATTGTTGGGGGGAGGAGTCTTTTGGACCGCTGGTATCGGACGAAGTCGAGGATGATTTCCGTTTCTGCACCTTTGAAGAGAAGTATTTGCTAACTGTCGAACTCATACTACTCTACACAATAACGTTCCACTGTTTCATTTGACTTCTTCACCATGACATTTTCATTTTCATATGTTACGGTTCACAGTTCACACAAACAGAATGAAACCCTGTGTGTTAAAAAAAAACACTGTCACATCACTGTTGAACACCGCCAATAAGCTTCTCACATACATGCACATGCACGAGAAACAAAGACACAAAGAGAGAGAGAGGGAGTGATGGAGAGAGAGGGGGGGAGGGGGAGAGAGAGTGTGTGTGTGTGAGAGAGAGAGAGAGAGAGAGGGGGGGGGGGGAGAGGGGAGTGATAGAAAGAGGGGGTGTGAAAGAGAGAGAGAGAGTGTGTGTGTGTGTGTGTGTGTGTGTGTGTGTGTGTGTGTGTGTGTGTGAGAGAGAGAGAGAGAGAGAGAGAGAGAGAGAGAGAGAGAGAGATGGCAGGGGGTGGTGGTGGTAGAGATAGTAACATAACATACCTCGCTTGGACAAACCATTGCAGAAGTTGATTGTCAATGTCCTCATGTTTCGCCTTCCTATTCTTTTGCTGTAGCTGCGGGTCAGTTGTACTGCCCAAGAACTGATTTTTGTATTTGTCCCTTTGTTTTACAATGTTGCACACAGAGTAGCAAGAGGAATCTGAAATTCTTCAGCAATCAACGTCTTTTTCTTTTTCGGGTTTCTCTCCACAGCATCCAAAATTTCGATTTTTTCGTTTCAGCGAAATTGCTTGTCTTTTGTGTTTGTCAGCCATCTTCACCTTACATGTGTACAAAGCCTTGCCTTGCATTGAACATGCACTGGCGTGAAGAGAGAAACAGGGGTGGGGGGGGGGGGAAGTTAAAACACCTCTCGTAATCAAGCGCCTGCGTTTTGTCTAGCTTACATCCGGATATCCCATCTCTTAGGCGACATCAAAGGGCCCACATCCTGTCCCGCCAATTCCTGTGACCTGCATCGTAGAATTGTTGGGTTTTTTTTTTTTTTTATAGGTATGTGTGTAGGCCCACCGAGAAAAAACTTTCGACAGCGAAGACTTTCTTACATCCGAGGAAAAGTTTCGCCAGGGTCAGCTAAACCTGTTTCTTACAAGCGAGTTTTCTTACAACCGAGTTTCTTACATCCGAGATATTTTAAGTAATCTTAAAGAATCCTCTCAGCAGGGGAAAACCATTTGATTTCTTATAGCCGAGTTTTCTTATAACCGAGTTATTACATGATAAGGTTTGCACTTGACATAATTTCTCTGTGTGGAGTTAATACATTTTTGTTCTTATTTCACCTCATGTGACCTTTTTTCCCGTACATTGTGACACTTCCCAAAACATCCTGTGTGGTTCGACTAGACTATAACAATACAAACAATAATTTAAGAACAAGTCTGAGACCAAAAAGCTGACCTGCTATGCCTGTCATTTTTTTTTTTTTTGCTGTTGTTGCTTACTGTGTTTTAATTTGATTTACTTTCTAAACGTCTTTGGTTTGCATTTGTTGTTTATTTCTTGGGGGACTTCGTGATGCGGGGAGAGAGGCGAGCGCGGGCGTAGGGAGGGGGGGTGCCATGGGGGAGGGATGAGGGAGAGAACGGGGTGGGAGCAGTGTGACAGCAAGGGACAGGCAGTGACACAATGCAGTGGGGGGGGGGGGGGGGGGGGAGAGAGAGAAAGGGTCCAGGGTGGGTGTCGTTTGTCACACTTGACACTGAGGTTTTCAAACTGACACACTCTCTCTCTGTTTTGTTTTTTTTCGTCTAGAAAATGAATTTAATAAAATGTTGCTGCTTTGTCTTAGGTACTGACAGAGAGAGAGAGAGAGAGAGAGAGAGAGAGAGAGAGAGAGAGAGAGAGAGAGAGAGAGAGATGAGAGAGATGGAAAAGTGTTTTATTCAGCATAGGTCGCAGCCCCTTCTGAAAAGGAGGGGGGGGGGGGGTACATATACAATGACACATTGACAGTGAACATGAGACACATGCATTGTTAAAGGCTTTGTACAGACACAAGCACACATTCTCCAGTATGTTGCTGTGATCATACTTTGTCATCAGTAAGGCCACAGGGAATAAACATGGATTTTCATCAAACTTTCGTGAAACGTACCTTTGTCTAAATTTGCTGAGTTGTGGACACTAAAACAGAATGTGTAGTTATTTTTACACTTTTGCACCGATGGCAAATCAGTGAGTTACTTGAAGCTCAGTCATACCTGTCACGATGAATGACAATGCCTTTTAATCCGAATCAGATTGTGTTAAATGATGTTTTGAGATAGCTGTCAATGTCACACTGTCACTCTTGCACACACGCATTCATGACAGCGTTTACTCCATACGCACACGCAATCCCTCCAGTCAACCAAAAGGCGCACTACGTGTTTTTTCTTCTCCCCCTCTCCTCCAGGGAAAACACTTTACTAAATGAATTGAACAGTTCCAACATCACGCTCGAGTAGTTATCAAACAAATTCTGTACCCCCTCTCTCTCTCTCTCTCTCTCTCTCTCTCTCTCTCTCTCTCTCTCTCCTCACGAATTTATATGAATAAGGGCTTTCTAGATTCCTCCTTGCTAGAGAAAGAATACACACATTCTCAAAGAATATAAAGTCATGGCCTTCTACACAAACATTGGCCCAAGATCCAGACCAGGAGAGTAAATAAACCATGTATTCATGATCCCATACCTGCATCAGAGAAAGCACTCGCCCCTTACTGTCATGATGCCCTGCCCGCATCAGAAAAAGTGCTTGCCCTTGAACTCTCCAGTCACTGGGGCAAAACGATGAGATCCGACTCCTCTACCCGGGGTCTTCAATTGCTGGGGCTGAACTATTGGTGTGTTTCCCACACCATGGCCATCGTTAAACACCCGTCTCAGCACTTAAGAAACAGATGCCGTCGTAGCATCAGAGGAGGAATAGCTGACGGAGTGAAGGGTGAAGGGCGAAGGGCTGAAACACGAATAAGGTTCGTGTTAGTAACCTGTTTCCCAATTTAACATATGAATTATTTCTTTCTCTTTTCTTTAGGTATTCCCCTGTACCTTTCTCCAACTATCTATGGTTCACCTGGTAATGACTGGTCAGCGGTGAGGACCCCTTGACCAACACCCTGACAGGTTCGAGTCTGGGCTAAAACTAATTCTTTTCTCCTTCCTCCTAGTGAGTGCATACTCAGTGTTCAAAACACATGACCAGCACCTTACCAGCCCTTATTAAACTATCTCTCAGTGGTCACTTTCACCCAATGATCACCCTTGTCTATTTTACTGAGTAATCCTCACAATAATTGGGGACGCCCGCTACACTAGTAAAGCCAAATGAATATTCTTCCCGTTTAGTTGTGGCATGGGGGAAATGATTCATATCACTAGACTACATGAGATGGAGCGTCACATGCCTTGATATGAGGCTACGTCACATGACAGTCAATGTTGAAAACTAGACACTGCACAGCTCCTGTTTTACTTGAAAGTACTGTTCACCGATCACGGTATTGAATTTGCACGTTTGAGTTCTGCCATCGATACCCTGTTACTGTTTGACCGAACTCATTAAGTGACATTTTCAGTTCCTGATTCAATCATGCTATTCCACACCATTCTGTTTGACCAAACTCCTTAAGTGACATTTTCATTCCTGATTCAATCATGCTATTCCAAAGCATTCTGTTTGACCAAACCGATAAAGTGACATTTTCATTCCTGATTCAATCATGCTATTCCAAACCATTCTGTTTGACCAAACTCATTAAGTGACATTTTCATTTCCTGATTTAATCATGCTATTCCAAACCATTCTGTTTGAACAAACTCATTAAGTGACATTTTCATTCCTGATTCAATCATGCTATTCCAAACCATTCTGTTTGACCAAACCGATAAAGTGACATTTTCAGTTCCTGATTCAGCCTTACTATTCCAAACCATTCTGTTTGACCAAACCGATAAAGTGACATTTTCATTCCTGATTTCAATCATGCTATTCCAAACCATTCTGTTTGACCAAACTGATAAAGTGACATTTTCATCCTTGATTCAGCCTTACTATTCCAAACCATTCTGTTTGACCAAACTGATAAAGTGACATTTTCATCCCTGATTCAACCATACTATTCCAAACCATTCTGTTTGACCAAACCGATAAAGTGACATTTTCAGTTCCTGATTCAACCATACTATTCCAAACCATTCTGTTTGACCAAACCGATAAAGTGACATTTTCAGTTCCTGATTCAGCCTTACTATTCCAAACCGTTCTGAAATTGTTTCACCACCACCTGACACACCTGTAAATTTGCCACGCGAGTCTGTCCGTTAAAGCGTCTTGTAAACCTCAACAGGCAGTCTGTTTACACCGATAGGTAATAGTTTACGCAAATATCTAATACACCGATCAGGCCAATGATTAAGAAAGGGTGACGTCATGTCACTCCAAATACTAAATCAAGTGGTGTTTTAAGCTGTGCCCCCTAAAAATTCCTTCAATGCAAATAAATTAAGCTATTCCATATGAGTAACAGCCCTAATTGGGCTCCATATTTCAGCCCCGTACATGATAATAGGTAGAACCTGCAAATGAAAAAAAAAAAAACAACAAAAAAAAAAAAAACCCCAACCTTCTACTGAATTAATTTTGAGCATGCATAGATTACGCATAATATACATCAAGCTATTCTACACACGACTTCCGAGATCTTCACAACAAGCACAAAGTTAAGCATAGTGGAGACATATATTCCTATATACTTACAACAGTTAACAATCATCATTTCCTGTGCATCTAAAAACCACGTATCTGTCGCTCATAGATACCTCCTTTTCTGAACACAACAGTTTTGCTGGTTTTCATGTTAACCATTAGCTGAAGTCTTGACGCTACGCCTCGGAATTATTCTACTGTTTTTAAAGACAAAACTGGAGTTTCAGGTAGAAAAGCAACATCATCTGCTCATAACAGATTGAACAATTCGATATAAAATCAGGAGTTAATGTTGCACCATGTCATCCCTTCTCTGTTATTTCCAAGGCTAGTTCGTTGATACACAAGGAAAAAAGGACAAGGTTACCTGCATCTCCCTGTTTCACTCCTCGTGTACACACTAAGCATTCAGCAAAACTAGCACCTGATCCTACTCTCGCTTTAACACTACTATACTTGCATTTGATATGTTGATAGAGCTTCCATTCAATGGCATTTTTTAAAACACAGACCAAAGTAATGACCTCTGAACAGAATCAAAAGCTTTTTGTTTTCAAAATCAATAAATGCTGCACATAACGAGCGATTCTGCGAAAGCTGTTTCTGTTTTAACATTGAGTGTACACATATGATCAGTGGTTGAATAACCTCTCTTAAAAACCTGCAACATATCTTTAAAGCGATAGATAGATAGATAGATAGATAGATAGAGAGATAGAGAGAGAGATAGAGAGATAGATAGATCGATCGATCGAGAGAGAGAGAGAGAGAGAGAGAGAGCGAGCGCACGTTTGCGTGTGTGTGCGTGCGTGCGCGCGCGCGCGCACGTGTGTGTGTGTGTGTGTGTGTGTGTGTGTGTGTGTGTGTGTGTGTGTGTGTGTGGTGGTGTGTGTGTGCGTGCGTGCGCGCGCGCGCACGTGTGTGTGTGTGTGTGTGTGTGTGTGTGTGTGTGTGTGTGTGCGTGCGCGCGCGCACGCGCGCTCGCGTGTCTTTTTCTTTGTCTTTTTTTGCTTTTTGTTTGTGTCTGAAGAGAGTTTTCTTATTTTGTCTTATGTTTCGAAATAGTTTGATATATATATATATATATATATATATATATATATATGTATATATGTATACATATATGTATATATATATATATATATGTGTGTGTGTGGGGGGGGGGGGGGGGGGGGGGGGGGGGGGGGGTGGGTGTGAGTGCGCGCGCGCGCGCTCGCGCGAATGTTTCACCTTATGTGTTCTGTTCTGCGTCCGAAGAAAGTCTTGTTTTTTTGTCTTAGGTTTCTAAGTTTCAAATGTGTGTGTGTGTGTGTGTGTGTGTGTGTGTGTGTGTGTGTGTGTGTGTGTGTGTGTGTGTGTGTGTTTTTCGCTAATGCATGTGTGAACATACCTGCGTGCGCACGTATTTCTGTGTGGGCTTGGGTGCTCGCTCATGTGTGTGTTCTTTGTGTTTAAGTGATATGTGCATCATCATAGCATTCACAGATGTGTCTGTTATAGCATTTAGTGTGGTACACAGTTCGAAAGAAAGGAATTGTTTCCAAGAACTCAAAGCAGACTTACAGGGCGTAGTAACTATGCCTACGACGACCTAATCTAAGCGTTTGAGGAGGACTCTGCGAAAATCTTCGTGGACTGAAAACAAACAAACAAACAAAAAAAAAAAAAAAAAAGAAAAAAAAAAAAAAGCAAAGCTGAAAAACGAAATTGTAACGATTTAACTCTCCTCCTCCTCCTCCTCCTCCTCCTCCTCCTCCTCCTCCTCCTCCCTCCTCCTCCTCGCCCTCCTCCTCCTCGTCCTCCTCGTCCTTCTCTTCCTCCTCTTTTTCTTTGCTTCTCCTATTCCTCCTCCTCCTCCCTCAACAACAACGACAACAATAACAACAACAACAATGAATACCACCACCAGAGACCTTTTGTGTATTAAATCACACCCGCACATATGTTTCAGGGTCTCAAGCACGAAAGAAAGCCAGCAGCCAGCGGACGTTTGTTAACTGTCAATGTTTGGCAAGGTTCTAGACGAACGGAATCTCCACACACACACACACACACACACACACACACACACACACACACACACACACACACCCTCCTCCGACCTCCCCCTTTCTCCTCCCCTTCCTCCCCCACCCCATCCCCACTTCCCAGGGGAGATTTGGAGCCACACCCAGTGCCACGGATCCCTCCAGTGAACTGAGAGAGGCTGGCGGGGTTAGGACAGGAGGGTAAGACGCTGGTGGCGGGCAGTGAAATTCGTGACGATTCCCAGTTCAATAGCGAGACGGAGGACGCGTGACAGAGGCGGCTACACTGTTTCTGTGAGGTGATCAATACATAGCAGCAGCTGCATCAGCGGCATCACCACCACTACCACCAGCAGCAGTAGTGACAACAGAGCCCACAAACTCGGGTATTAAAAGGGAAAAAAAAAAGATGTAAAGAAGACGCCGACAACGAAAAAACCCTAGGGTAATGAGTGGAAAGTGAGTACGAAGTCATTTCGTGCCGTCGCTGGAGGTAAAAACCAGGACATCTCGGTGACTTATTCAGAGCAGACGACGGTGCCGGTGTCTGGCATCGACAGGGTTTGTCCGGAATGTGAGGCGGCTGCAACAGGTTTGTTGGGATTGAAAACAAAGCAAAAGTTGAAAAACAAATGGTGCGATGGACGTGCCTGACCTTTTGGGGCCCGACAGTGACGTGTGTGCATGTGTGTGTGTGTGTGTGTGTGATCCTGCTCCTGGAGTTCGATTGGTACAAAGGGAGTCCTATGGCTCAAACGGGGGGTGATGAGCACTGTGTAGGTGTACTGGTGCACGATCTTTTCAAATAAAATGTGATAAAACAAAGCAAAACAAAACAGAATAGAATAAAGTAAAATAAAATGAAACAAAAGGAAATGAACAGACATAAAATCAAATGAAAGTAAACGAAAAACCAAACGCAAAAGCCGTTGGGTCTGTAAATATGGGGCAACACCCTGGATACACGTGGTCTACAGACAGCAGGTCGGATAACAGTAACAACAACAACATCAACAACAACCACAACTGATTGATCCTACATATATTGCATAGACCCACGCTCATTCTACGCACACAGGGAGTAACTTTCGACTGACTCGGAAATGTTCAGCAGCCAAATATGAGAAATACATCTACTTCCACACAAGATGTGGATGTTACAAAATCAGACACACGTCGTTTACATTTTCTATGAGCTTTCAGTGCGTTCTTGACAAAATCATGGTGCGGTTTCAATTTTGGTGTTACTGATATTTTGTGGGACAGTTTTTCTTTCTTTTGTGTTTATTGATACTATGTGATAGTGTTTCACTTTCTGGATCCGTAAAACTCACAGTCTCAGTGAGAACACCTACGCTAACACAAAGTGTCATGAAAACAAAAAGAACAACTGCGGCTCCCAAATAGGTCAGAGTACAAAAACTAAGTGGAAAAAGTTTCCCAGACAAGAGAATAATTAAATACAAACTTAAATATAAACCTACTTACGTCAGCAGATGAAGAACTTTGTGCTTGTTTTCTGTGTCATAGTAAATATATTGACAGGAAGTCGTCTGCCTAGTGTCGCCGTCCCACTGATGATGTGAAGCCATAATCAGAAACTGTTAGTCGATGGCAGTTAATATTGTGTAAGTATCGGTGATAACAAGGGAGATCAACGCTACACGAGTGACCTTTTACTGTTTCTTACTGTCATTCTGATAGCCTTTTGAAATGTCAGCGACTTGCTCGTTACTGTGATTGACGGTTTCCTTTTACGCAGCGCAAGGCTGTTTGCAGACATTTCCATATATATGCTTAAAAAAATACCTAAGACTTTTTTTCCTTAAAGGGAGACAACAGTGTGAGCATTTAGTGGACTCCACGGCTGTTGCGTGAAAATGTGTTAGCCACTTTGGACTTGCTTTTATCATGTTTTTTTTTTTTCCCGTTTGGTTGAAGAATTTGGAAGAATGGTGTTGTTACCGTTTGAGGTCTGAACTATGAGTTTGATTCTAGAGATGAGAGATGTAAAAGCAGGGTAAGCATAGAATATAAAACAAAACACAGAAACAAACAAACAAACAAACAAAAAAACAAACAAAAAAAAAAAAAAGAAAACGAAAACGAAAGTAAGAAACGTACAAGAACAAACCCAAACCCAGACCTGTCATTGAGTGTTAAAACAGCAGGCTAATCTAGCGTGGGTAGGATGCCTCCTACAGGAATACCACCTCACACACACAATCCTTAATCACCGCTTCCCTCCTCATCTTAAACCCCCCCCCCCCCCCCCCAAACCAATCGAAACCAATCGAAAACATGAAACAACCACAGCCGACACAACCACCCGCCCCATTCCTCCTCCTCCTTCTTCTCCTCCTCACCCACCTAGTGTTCCTGGCGCTCCTGGGAAACTTCATCCCCATCACCGCAGTCCGCGCAGACTCCTCCGACCCCTTCGACGACTCCGAGGATCTGGACTCCGACCTTGACCTGAAGGACGACTCCGGAACTAAGCCCCACCCCCACCTTTCCTCCCAGAACAACCCGTTCTTCCCCGACGACCGGGACATCTACATCGGCTACATCACCGGCTCCCTCATGCTGTCGGACCTGGAGGAGGGCGGGTTCTACGACCGGCCCGGAACGCGGATCTCCGGGGCCCTGACCTACGCCCTGGAGCAGGTGAACCAGGATCCGGACGTGCTTCCCGACCACACGCTGCGCTTCCTGATGGCGGAGACGTACGGCCTGGAGGACGTCAGCATCCGGGAGACGGCCATGTTGCTGAACGAGAGGATCGCCGCCTACATCGGCCCGCAGGAGACCTGCACGCATGAGGGCAGGATAGCCGCGTCCTTCAACGTGCCCATGATCTCTTACGTGAGTCGCTAGTGGGGCAGAGGCCCGTGTTTAGTGTGGGGGTTTGTCGCCCTTTTTGTTTGTGTCTGGTAGTGTGGGGGTTGTCGCCCTTTTCGTTTGTGTCTGTGTTTGTCTGTGTGTTTGTGTTTAGTGTGGGGGGTTGTCGCCCTTTTCGCTTGTGTCTGGATTTGTCTGGAGTTTTGTGTAACCTTTGTTGTTCTTTTCTGCAATTCTTCCGTTTCTTGTTTCGCTCCTTCTTCAGTCTCTGTCTCTGTCTGACTGTCTATCTGTCTGTCTGTCTGTCTATCTGTCTGTCTGTCTGTTGTCTGTCTGTCTGTCTGTCTGTCTCTGTCTTTCCGTCTCTGTCTGTCTGTCTGCCTGTCTGTCTCTCTTCTCTTCACTTCTCTCTGTCGTCTGTCTGTCTATCTGTCTCTGAGTCTGTCTGTTTCTCTTTGTCCAGTCTGTTTTTTTTCTTTTTTCTGCATTTTATTATTTCACTCTTCCTTCATACTATCTCTCTCTCACTGTCAATCCGTCTGTCTGTCTGTCTGTCTCTCTGTCTCTCTCTCTCTCTCTCTTTCCTCTCTCTCTCCCTCCTCCTCCTCCTCCTCTCTCTCTCTCTCTCTTGTTTGTATCTCTCTCTGTTTCTTTGTTTCGTTTTTCTTTTTCAGAATTTTCTTCGTTTTTTGTTTCGCTCTTCCTTCACTCAGTCTGTGAGTCTCAGCCTGTCTGTCTCCCACCCTGTGTGTGTGTGTGTGTGTGTGTGTGTGTGTGTGTGTGTGTGTGTGTGTGTGTGTGTGTCTTTGTCTGTCTGTTATTGTCTCTGACACTGTCTCCATCTTTATCTGTTTGTGTCTCTGTGTCTGTCTCTGTCTTTATCTGTCTGTCTGTCTTTGTCTTTTTGTCTGTCTGTCTCTCTCCATGTCTGGTTTTGTGTGCCTGTCTCTGTCCATTTTTTTTCTTTCTTTCAAAATGGAGGAGGAGGAGGAGGAGGAGGGCTACGGGCTTTCTAATTAAAGATCTGTCTTGTGTTATCTTGATAAGTTTCTCTCTCTGTCTCCCTCCCTCTGTTTGTCTCGGTCTGTGTGTATGTCTGTCTCCCTGTGTCTGTCTCTACCTTCTTATCCCGCTCACTTTCTTTCTTTAGCTTGTTTCACTCTTTCTTTCCTTGTTGTCGTCTCTTTTTTTTTACGCTCGAGAGCCTCATCGCCCTGGCCCTCAGTGCGGCTATGAGAATTGTTATAGCTGCTGTAAGCACTTTTTTTGCGCGAAAGATCCCGCGATCCCAGAGGATTTTCTTGATTTCTACCCCCCCCCCCCCCCTTTTTTTTTTTTTGCTTTGGCTTTTCTGTCTCTCTGTCTGTCTGTCCGTCTGTAAGTCTGTCTTTTGACCCTTTCTTTGTTTGTTTTGTTTTGGTCTATATTTTTTTCTTCTTTACTCCCTTCTTCGCTTCCTTTCTTTCACGAATGCCAGTTGTTGGGAGGATGGGCAGATAGGAACGCCAGTGTGTGTATGTCAGGGGTGGGGGAGGGGTTGGGTGGGGGCAGGGGTACGGTTGATCGGGAGGAAAGGGGAACTGGGAGTAACTCCTCTCCCCCTCCCGTTTTTTTTTCTCTCTCTCTCTTTTTTCTGTCTTTTATCCGTTCAATTTTCCCCCACCTCCGTCGTTCGCTCTGTGTTTTGCTGGAAAGCATAAGACGAGGACCGTCGTCACCTTCTTCAGTGTGTCCGGGATTTCTGATGGGACGTGAGAGTCCCCTCGAGTTGTCACCGTTTTCGGGTCTTTTATTTGCCTTGCTGTGCTAGCCTTTCTTTTTCTTCTTTTCTTTGCTTTTCTTTTTCTTCTCTTCTCTTCTCTTCTCTCTC
>JADBJO010008935.1:57500-62500 GCA_016801955.1 Conus betulinus | reverse complement strand
AAAAACACTAACAAAAGAAGAGACGTTAAACCGGTCAAAATTGGCCGAAGGAGTAACTAGTTTTCATCTTGAATTGGCACCGAAACTAGCAAGAGATATATCCTATTTAAACATGCGGATAGACAGCGTAAAACTGTGCCAATACGCACGTTCACCTGTCTGCAATAGATTCTCTGTCGTTTTCCCGGTTTCTGTTTCTGTCTCTGTCTTCCCATTCCCTCTCTCTCTCTCTTCTTCCGCACATTCCACCACTCTTCGTTGAGAGAGAGAGACAGAGACAGAGAGAGGAGAAGACCGCCTGAGATACAGCTTGGTTCTTCTAATCACATTTCACGAGGACTGACGTTAGACGAACGTGGTGGCGCCCTCTAGGAGGGAACAGCATTCTCAGACCCTGGCTCACCGACGTGGCCATGACTGTCGTCAGTAGTGGACTCAGTGGGTGGTGTTCTGCAGATGCTGCATCCGAACAGGCACCAGTGAATTCCACCAAAGTGACTCGGCAGCAGCGTAGTGTCTGTAGCTGGTTTCCTCATGACGACTTGACGTTGACTACTCCCTGTGGATCGCCATGGCCGCGGGACTGCGCCAGACAGGCCAGGCTGTGGCTATGGTCAGGGAGCCGGAAGAACGGTGTGAGGGTGGGGGCTGGGATGATGCCACTGAAGTGACAGAAGATGAGGCAACAAAAAACGATTCTGTTAATCCAGGGGTCTTGGGATTCTCTACACCTGCTGGAGAGAGGCAGGTTAGTGGAGTCAAGGTCTGCTGGCCCCCCACACAGCACCGTGTCCTAACAGCATTTCCAAACAGAGAGTGTTTTGCGGTATATTTTCGGCACTTTGTCGATTGATCACAAATATGCGGTTTGTAATTAATGCACTCAGCATGGAATCCATCGCAAAGAAAGTATATTTTTAAAGAAAATGCGATTTCTGTAAAGAAATACAGCAATGCACCGTCCCTCGTCTGATGAATGAAGACATACCAAAGTACGGTCTGTTTCACGCGCGTTCTGTGAGAATTGGGTCAGCTTGGTTACTATGAGAGAGAGAGAGAGAGAGAGAGAGAGAGAGAGAGAGAGAGAGAGAGAGAGAGAGAGAGAGAGAGAGAGAGAGAGAGAGAGAGAGAGCCCGCTGATAATAAACCATCTTCCAGTGCGTGGGAATTTTGCTGAAGGGCGCGCTAGCTGGAACTGGTGTGATGGACAATAGACACCACGCCAGATAAAGATGGAGAGACAGTGTCAGAGACAATAACAGACTGATAGACAAAGACGGACAGGCACACACACAGACAGGGAGGGAGACAGACAGACAGACAGACAGACAGACAGACAACAGAATGAAGGAAGAGAAGAGCGAAACAAGAAACGAAGAAAATTCTGAAAAAGAAAAACGAAACAAAGAAACAGAGACAGATACAAACAAGAGCCAGCGAGCGAGCGAGCGAGCGAGAGAGAGAGAGAGAGAGAGAGAGAGAGAGAGAGAGAGAGAGAGAGAGAGAGAGAGAGAGAGAGAGAGAGAGAGAGAGAGAGAGACAAAACCATGTTCCAGTGCGTGGGAATTTTGCTGAAGGGCTCGCTGGCTGAAACTGGTGTGATGGGACAGTAGATGCCATGCCCGCGGCTGTGGGAAAGAAACGAGTAGGCTACATCCACAAGGGAGTGTGCATTGCTGTCAGCTTACGGTGAGTTGTGAGCGTTACGGGCCCTGACTCGTCTACACAGACTCCAGCCTCTTCATCTGTCGGGTGAGGCTTGAACCTAAGGTCCCGTGTGTGAACGCGTGCATTCAACCGACAGCAAAACTCGCATGCGGGTTAAATTCCATTTCACCCTTCGTAGCAGAATATGCCATCGTGCGCTTAATGGGATCCTAAAAATAAGACACAAAATTGTTCGAAACAAAACATATCCGCTGCTGCCGTGTTCAGATCTATCCCCAAAGGCCAAATTTGTTTTCTTTAATCGGCAAAAGGAAACAAAAAATCACCGATCGTGAATCTTGGAACTCTAGCGGAGGAGTGAAGAAGAAAAAGATAGGAAGATGCTATCTTCTTGAATAGAGATTATTATTTAGAATCTTATGTCACATACTACAGTGGACGACAGTAGGCTGCAGGTCAACGCTGGAAGACAATACAACATACTAGTGACCTTTTCTTGAATATACTTTGACTCGATTAAAAATCTTTTTTTTTTTCAGTCTTTACAGCATTGGGGCTACAACGTTAGGACAAAAATTAGATTCTGAATTAAAAAAAAAAAAATTTCAGAATATCTCGAAGTGTGGGCATTTGAGGTTCAATTACATTATGGTTTGAAATGGAAAGAAGTCCCCCACCCCCTCTCTTTCCCCTCTTATATCATTTTTTTTTTTGCAAAATAAGGAGCGAGGGGAATATTGCACTCACAATTTCACAAGCAGAAATGATTCAAGAGAGCTTTGCCCACAAAAAGATTTTTTTAATAAAAAAAGTTGACACTGTCAACTTGTCAAAGACGTATAGGTGAGATACATAACCAAGTTGAGATGGAACACACATTTTTTTCATGATGTTTTGTGCACCTGCTAAGATTTATTTCTGTTGTCACCTTATATTTAATTGTTCAATATCAACAATTATATGTAAGGAGAAAAAGTCTTGATAGATAATTATCAGAATTACATTTTGTACGATCCACCCACCATCAATATTACGGTGGTGGTTGCTCAGACTGAAATCGCTAGATTATTATGACATTTGTATGTGATTTCTCAGTCCTGTTTGATGGGTTGTATAGGTGTATGTGAAAACTCATCTAGTGTAGATCATACAGCTGCTTATCATATGATATCATCTATGATGAAGAGAGACGTAAAACAAACCATTATCCGACAAGACCTTGTCTCTCTCCATGACCCCTGTTCAGGACCATTCCATGAGTTCAGTGGAAAATGAGTACCCTAAAGCAGGCCAGAGATGTTCTTGATGGGCAGCACACTATTCTTTCTTACTTACATGAAAAAAATATTCCATTTTCAATTATTTTCTTTCCTCCTCCTCTCCTCCCTCCTCCTCCTCCTCCTCCTCCTCCTCCTCTCTTCTTCTTCTTCTTCTTCTTCTTCTTCTTCTTCTTCTTCTTCTTCCAGTATTTTTGCTACAGTTATTCATTCACTCGTTCGATCACTTCCATTCAAACATTCTTTCGTTCGCTCATTTTGTTTCTGCCTCTCATCTCTCATCTGCAGTCATTGTCTGCTGTCGTAGGTAGGTAACTCGAGCCGCTCCAATAAAGAGGAAGTACTCTGCGAGGCCATCACTTCCGATTCCGTGAATCTCGGTCAGCCAAGACCCTCGCCCTCCCCCCGTCCCCACCACCACCACACGTCAACCCCCGACCATCCCTCTGTCCCCCGATGGAGGGGCCGAACTGTCTGTAGGCCCAAGTTGTTTTTGTCTAATCTCACTCTGAGCCGGGTTGACCAGCGGCCAGAGTAAAGAGGGTGTACAGTTGTCACTGAGTCTGGGGCTGACGATTGGCCTGTCTGCTGAGTTGGTGTGTGATTGAGAAGAGTCTGTTGGTCATACACCAGGAATTTGTACACCATGCTCAAGAGTAAGTGTTCCAGTATAAATATAGACAAGCACGTCTGGATCGTTCGTTGGAGAGGTATTTGTCTTATTTTGCCTGGGAGTTGATTCCCTTCTATTTTTCGTAGGCATGTCGAGGAATATGCTGGTCAGTCCAAGCAGACAGATGGACAGTGAATAGTCTGGGATTGTCAGGGGAAGTACAGCTGACATACGGATTATGTGGAGTTTGGAGACCTGAAAACTGATGTCACGTCGGGGGTTGACGCATGTATTTATAGAACGGGAATGACTGGGTCGATAGAAATAAAGAAAAAAATGGTTACGAATTTGATCTGTTTGAACTGAATTTTGGTTTAATTCTAGTTTCATTCTTAAGCCATGCCATGCCTCAACCAATGCCTGGAACCAATCTTGCTATCTCTTTCTCTTTTATTTATACACATAAATGTTAGTGTCGGGCTGAGCGATTGGTTGCCGTCCCCCACGAATCAGTAGGACTGTTCACCTGCTATCATTGCCCGTACGTTGACCTCCCCATCTAGAACCTTTGCACTGGAAACGGATTGCGTAAGTTTACCGATCATTTCAACCACAATTCTTCCGGCCAATGACGCACACAATTACTCATCACCCCTTCCAGCCTCCCCCACCCCCACCCCCCCCTGTCCCCAGCACGGCTTTGAGACAGAGCGGCCAACCACAACACCCGGGAGACCTGGAAAGGGTTCGCTTCCGTGAAGAATGAATGCCGACGTCAAGCGTCTTAAAGTCAGTCAAGTGTTCACACCACCGGGCCATCCTCTTTCATTGAGTGATGCCAGCTAACATTGCTGGAGCATGTTCTCGGCGGTCGATTTAGTGAATAACTCATGCCTGAATATTAAGAGCAGTGGCTGTTTTTTTTTTTTCCATGTTTGATAAATCAGATTATGGATGATTAAGTGAATATACGAGCCGCGACTATAAAGCAGTAATTACTGAATAACGACTTTCGTGCATGAAATTGAAAGATATGCTTTTAAAAAAAAAAACAAAACAAAACAATAGACTTCCAATGCCCTGTCCTATGCTCAAATACAAAATGCTATTTTAACAGATACCTTCTCCAGATATGACATATAAAAGGCTATTTGAACAGGACAGTAGAGTCTGCTGTTTCCTTCAGTGTTTATAGATACTGTGTTTTTTAATTCACGGTCCATAGATACAGCTGTTTTCTTCAGTACTCATAGTTCATCATTAAAACGGATGGACAGCAGGTTAATTACAGAGGATGGCATATCGACAGTTCATCATTAAAACGGATGGACAGCAGGTTAATTACAGAGGATGGGATATCGATAGTTAATCATTAAAACGGGTGGACAACAGCTTAATTACTGAAGATGGGAAGGTGATAATTCATCATTAAAACAAGTGGA
>JADBJO010008935.1:22500-52500 GCA_016801955.1 Conus betulinus | reverse complement strand
ATTCGTGCGTTACACTATAGGTTAGTCGTGTGATACAAGGGAGAGTACTGACTGAGCGTGGCCCAGGGTTTGAGTGAAATTTTTAAACACTGTTCACGCGATTTGAATATAAACAGGCGTTGGCCTGTATCGGTGCGCACTCTGAGAATGGAACAGACGATTTAGATGAAGAAGAGGCTGACTGTGCCCATTAATAAAGGCAGAGGCCTAACACATACAGAAGTATGTGAATTGTAGTTGAATGACCGGTACTCAAGCCGTAAGTATCTAATTTTATATTGTGAGAATCTAGATGATTCTCCATTTTGTTTTCAACGGTTTATTGTTGGAACCGAAATTATGTTTGAAAAATTGAAGAGTTCAAAAATGTTAAAGTGTAATATACTGCTAACTGGCTGGCAGTGTTTTGAACTCGTGTTTATCCGGTTTGTTATAGCTGGGCCGACTCCCCATGCGGTAGAGGAAAGAAGAAACTGGAGATCGGGCACTAAGGTGGATGGCTGGGGGCTGCGCGCGTTCCCGGGCCAAGCTCCGATCCGCGGGAAGATCCAGGTTGGGCAAGAGTTTGTCGCCGACCAGTAGTTGTGATGTGTATGGGATCCCCGCACAGAGGAAGCCAGTTCCGGACACCACAGAGAGTGTGTGTGGGACACTTGCAGTAAGTAAACCTGCAAAATCAGTAACGTGTGCAGAAGAAGAGTGCTTGTTTGGCTGCACCAGCTGAAAAGACAAATAATGAAAATATATACGCTTTGATTGATGCCAGAGTAAAAAAAAAAAAAAAAAACCCATGGGATTTTAAAAGATTAAGGAGGGGATGAGTCAAAAATTGACCTTTGTTTGCGCCTTATGTGTATGGAGTGGATGCAGTTGTGTGTGGAGGAAAGACGTCAGGTTCGTGTGTGTATGTGCGTGCATGCATGGATATCGTACGTCTGACAGTGGTGACCCCGACTTGGAACTTTGTTTTTTGTTTCGTACCCCCTCCCATTGGTTGTGATGTTCCCCACCCCATTTTGAATTGGAAAAAAAAAATGATTTGCTTTTGCTAATTTCTAGTCTTACTTTTTCTTACTGTCTTACTGTCTTGGTGATTTCCACTCTGTCTACTTTTGCTGTTTTCTGACTTCATTCTCTCTCTATTTCGTCTTTATCAATAGGCACCTATCTAGTTTGAAAATTTTCTCATTCTCATTTCTTAGGTAGGGTTTCTGATAGTGATTGTGTATTATCCCCTTTTTTAGGGTGTTTGTCTTTTCATTGTTTTAATTAATTGTTTTTAAGATTTTTTTTTTTTGTGTATGTGTATGTGAAAGGATTGTTGAGTGAGTGCCTCTTTTTCTATTTCTACCTCTGTTTTGTTAGGGCATTGTTGTTCCATAGGCTGGTGAGCTTCCACCTTCTCTTGCGGGTAGCAAGGGGGCATGGCGATGGGAGACGCTTAGCCTTACGTAGTTCTTTTTTTTTTTTTTTTTTTTTTCGTTTCACACACCTTTTTCTTTCCTATTATTTGAATTCGATTTTTCTCCTTCCCCTGGCCACTGATTTGATCCAAAAGGGTGATCATTTTGGAGGCTGTGTCCAAATAAACAATTTTTTTTTTTTGGAAATTCTTCTTGGTTTTGCTGTTTGAAAACATTTGTTTTTTTTTTATTAGTGTGTATAGGAGTGATTGGATTTTGGTGTGAGTGGAAGGAAATTTTTATACTGAAACTTTAAATTCATTTTTCTTTTTTTTTTTCAAATTTAAAGTAAATTTTCATTGTTCTTTTCTTTTTCATAAAATTTTCATTTTTTTTTTACTATCTTAGAAAAAAAAAATTCATTCAAAATGTCGGCCTTTGAGACCTACCTGTCTCAGGGTAAGACGTTAGGCCTTGATGGGCCGGAGTTGATTCAATATGTCAAACAGTGTGAGATCGCGCTGAGCGCGCAAAAGAAAAGGAAGAAAAAGAAAAAGAAAGATAAAGAGAGAGAGAGAGAAAGAGAGAAAAGAGAAAAAAGAAAGAGAAAAAAAGAAGAAAAGAAGAAGAAGAGAGAGAGAAAGAGAGGAAGAGAAGGAAAGGATAGAGAGAGAGAGAGAGGAGAGGGAGCAGCATGAGAAAGAGAAAAGCCATGGAGTTAGAGTTAGAAAATTTAAAAGCAGCAGATAGGGATTTTGAGTTACAGAGTAAGAAGCTTCAGCTTGAAATGGAGAAAATTAAAAGCTTTTGGTGTAACAGACAATGGTTCTGCGCAGGGTTGGTGATGCGAAACCTATTTCTGGTCGTTCTCCTTATATCCCCAAGATGCCTGTCTTTGATGAAAACAAAGATGAGATTGATGCATTTTTGTTTAGATTTGAGAGTCATGCTACTTCTTGCGAGTGGCCCAAGATAAGTGGGTATTGTATATTGCGTCTCTTTTCAAGGGCAGTGCGTTGACGCTGTATCATTCTTTGGCAGCGAAGGATACTTTAACATGGGATGAACTTAAGGATGAATTACTTAAGCGTTACCCGTGTACCGCCGAGGGATTTCGAGAAATTCCGTACCGTGCGTCCGGAGAAAGCGAGTCATTTCCTGCGTATTTGATTCGGTCTGCGCATTTTCTTGATCGGTGGATTGACTTGTCCAAAACTAAAAAGGATTATGCGGAACTTCGTGATCTGTTTTTGCGTGAGCAGATTTTTAACAGCGTTTCAAAGGACTTGGCTGTTTTTCTAAAAGAAAGGTCGGTTGCGAGCGCTGAAGAAATGTGCGAGCTTGCGGAACAGTACAGGACTGCGCATCCTGATCGGACGTTTTTGCCCGCAAGGGAACGGACACGGTTTTTGATGTAAATGTCGCTTCCTTCGCACATCACCAAAACAGTGTTGGTTCAGACCGTGGATTTTTGGCTCTTGGCGCGTTCAAATCAGAACCGTAATCGTTACCGTGGAGGTCAAAATTCCCGCGGTGGTCAAAATTCTCGTAGCGGACGGGATCATGGCAGCCGGTTTGAACAGTCTGCTACCGGTGGTGGTCAGCAGTCTGGTCATTTGGGTGCAAATACCGGTACACCTAGAGGTGGTCAAACAGCGTCTACTCTCGGTATCCGCGTAACCCGTGGCCGACAGCGCGGACAGGCTCATATAATACCTCAGGTACACCCGCAGGTTGTTACAATTGTGGTTGCTGGTTTCATAAAGCTCGGGATGTCCATCTGTAGAGCAGTCAGCAGTGAATGTCGCGGGTATGTCAGACAATGTTTCCGGATCCATCTACTGTAGCCCATTCGATGGTGTCACATGTTAACACTGACGGCTTACTGGTTGAGTCAGGAACTGTCAATGGGTTTCACTGTTCTGTGTTGAGGGGGACACAGGTTGCACTACTGCGGGAGTGCGCCGTTCTTTTGTTCTTCCACACCAGTTCACTGGTGAAGAACAACATTGTCGTTCTTTTGGAGGTAAGATTGAGGTTTTCCCTCTTGCTGTGGTCTCAGTTAGTACACCTTACTTTGAGGGTGAGGTGCTTGCCTGTGTTATTGAGAACCCAGTAACGGATCTCATTCTTGGTAATCTTCCAGGTGTTACTTCAGCATGTTCAGGTGCTGGTGGATCTTTTGTCCCATGTAATGTGACTACTCGTTTACAGGCAGACAAGGAGAAACAGTTGCCTGTACCGTTGTCAGTGCCTGATTTGTCTGTGCTGGATGTACAACCTAAGGAATTTGCTGCTATGCAGAAGCGTGATGCCTCTTTGAGCCATTTGTTCTCTTCAGTTGTAACTGAGGTACCTTCCCCTTTGACTAAGCCTGTTTTTTTTTTTTTTTAATGATGTTCTATGTCGCTTGGTCAAGGACAAAGGTGAAGTTAAGCGTCAGGTGGTAGTTCCTCAGGAGTTACGTAACGTTGTGCTTCATACTGCGCATGACAGCATTTTTTTCTGGTCATTGTGGGATCAGACGTACTCTACAGCGAGTTCTTGCATCGTTCTTTTGGCCAGGAGTGTCTCAGTCAGTCAAGAGTATTGTCGTTCATGTGATACTTGTCAGAAGACTGTGTCTCGTAACCGCGTCCCTTGTGCGCCGTTGCACAAGATGCCGTTGGTTTCAGTACCTTTTGAGAAGGTAGCGATGGATTTGGTTGGTCCTTTGGAGGGTGTCTTCTTCTTCTGGCTTTCGGTACGTTCTGACGTTGGTGGATACAGCTACTCGGTTTCCGGAGGCTGTCCCACTCAAACGTATCGATACAGTCACTGTGGCGGAGGCTCTTCTTTCTATTTTTTTCAAGGTATGGTTTGCCTTCCGAAATTCTTACTGATTGTGGTACTCAGTTTGTTTCGGACCTGATGAAGGAAGTGTACCGTCTGTTGTCTATTTCTTCTGTTACCACTACTCCATACCACCCTCAGTCTAACGGGATGGTGGAAAGGTTTAATGGCACACCTTGAAGTCCATGCTGAAGAAGGTTTGTCGTGACTGTCCCAAGCAGTGGGATCGGTACATTCCGGCTGTTCTGTTTGCATATCGGGAGTTGCCGAATATGACTTTAGGGTTTTTCTCCTTTTGAGTTACTTTTCGGTCATTCACCACCCCGTGGTCCTATCGCTTTGTTAGCTGATAAGTGGACTGGCACACAGATGACTGACGATGACAAAAACGTTTTACCCAATATGTACATGACTTGCACAATCGGATACTGGACAGTTGTGCTCAGGCACAACAGACCGCTGACAGTCAGACCGACAAGTATAAAGTGTACGCAGACAGAAAGAGCTCTCCTCGTCGTTCATTGAAAGTGGGTGATCAGGTTCTTGTTTTGCTCTCTCTGATGAACAGAATAAGTTGAAGGTTTCCTGGAAAGGTCCTTTTCTTGTGAAGGAAAAGTGTTCACCTGTCAACTATCGTATTGACATGCATGGAAAGTCCCAGGTTTTCCACATCAATATGTTGAAAGAGTATGTGGTTCGGGACGAATGTTGCTGTCAATTTCGATGTTGCTCTTTGTGTTCCTCAGGGATTAGACTCTGCGTCTGCATTGTCTAATGAGTTACCTGTGGATTGTGTTGTTTCCACTGGTGTTTCGGATGCAGAGTGTTCACATTCCCCTGTTTCTCCCCGTCGTCGTGTACAGGATGTACATTGTTTGTTCCTCTGTAGGAGTTGTACAGGATGTACATTGTTCCTCTGTAGGAGTTGTACAGGATGATGTGAGTGACGATGACGTTTCATTACCTACCTTGTCTGTTCAAGGCGAGACATTTCGTGATGTAAAGGTTGCTCCTGAGTTGTCAGACACTCAAAAGTCTCAGTTGATGAGTGTTTTGGAGGAGGATTTTTCTGATGTCTTGACAGATACACCAGGAAGGCTGTACAGGTAGATCCACACTGTATAATAATCTGACTACTGATGTTCCTGTTAGGGTCAAGTCTTACCCTTTGCCTTTTGCAAAGAGGGAGATCATTCAGAGAGAGGTTCAGGTTATGTTGGATCTTGGAGTGATTGAACCGTCGTCTGTATCACCGTACAGTTCTCCAGTCGTTCTGGTGGGTAAGCCTGATGGCTCAATTCGATTCTGTATCGATTATCGGGCTCTCAATAAGGTCACTGTGTTCGACTCTGAACCGATTCCAGATGTTGAGGATATTTTCTGTCGTTTGTCTGAAGTCGGTATTTTGTCAAAGTAGACCTTGCGAAGGGACTGGCAGATACCTATGTTGCCTCAGGATAAGGAAAAGACTGCGTTTCAAACTCCTTTTTTGGTTGTTTCAGTGGACAAGAATGCCTTTCGGGTTGCAGAACGCACCAGCTACATTCGCAAGAATGATGCGGAAGCTGCAGTTGTATCAGTTTTCAGCTGTAAGTTTTTTTTGACATTCTTCTTGCAGCTCGTCTTTGGCAGCAGTTGTTTGACTACTTACGCATGCTTTTGACCCGTCTCAGGTTGTTTGGGTTGACAGCTCGTCCGTCAAAAGTGCTGGCTGGTTTTCAGGAGTTGGAGTTTTTGGGACATATGATTTCCGTTGGTCATGTTCGTCCGGAAGTCAAGAAAGTGCAAAAGATTTTTGTCTGTGGGTAAGCCAACTACGAAGAAGCAGGTTCGCTCTTTGTTGGGTCTTTTTGTCCTACTATCGCAGATATGTTCCTCATCATTTGCTAGTCTTACTGCACCTTTGACTGAACTGACTAAGGGAGATAAGAAGCGTCAGATTGAGTGGTCTGATGAGTGTCAGAAAAGTTTGGAGAAGGTTCAAGCTGTACTCAATTCATTTCCTGTGTTACTTCTTCCTAACTTGGATGAAGATTTTGTCTTACGTACAGATGCTAGCAGTAAGGGCATGGGTGCATGTTTGCTACAGGAAAAGTCAGGACTTTTACATCCAGTCCAGTGCAATACGCTAGCAAAAAGTTTTCTGTGGTGCAAGAGAGATACTCGACTATTGAAAGGGAGTGTCTTGCTTTGGTCTGGGGACTGGACAAGTTTGCTAGGTTTTTATCAGGGAGACCTTTTGTTTTGCAAACTGACCACAGACCGTTGACATTTTTGAAAGCGTCAAAATCAAAAAAAAATCGCCTGTTAAGATGGGCATTAAGCATTCAAGAGTACTGTTTCACTGTTGAGCCTATCTCTGGGACATCTAATATTTTCGCAGATTTGTTGTCCAGGGTAGTAGTGCTATACCATGTGTTTTTTATGGTCTGCTGATGCTGTATTTTGTATTTGTGATTGATCATTGCTTATTCATTCCTGTCTTGTAAGCTACAGTTAGCTACAAGTTTGAGTGAGTATGGTCTACACAAGATACAAGTCTAAGAATTGTGTATATACATTATTGCTGTATCATTTTGTGGTCAAATGTCTGTATTTCTCTTACTTGCGTTCATGGGTGAAAATGATTTGGTGTAGTGTCATTGTAAATGACCATTGCAGATTGGCTGCTGTGCATGTTCATGGTCATGTAGATATTTTTTGAACCATGATTGGTGATTTTAACGTGTGTCTCATGCTATTGATACACGATGGATTTCTTGAGGTTGTCTTTTGAAAGATCACTGCATATTTTGATATCTTTGTGTGGGTGCTTACTGTTTCATCTATGCATATAGTGCAGTTCTTAATGGTTTCATCTTGCATATTCTGTTGGGTTTGACAGGAAGTGTATGGATCATGCAAGTGTTGTGTGTGCTTAAGATGTGGATTATGTTTTTGGAGATATTGAGGTGATCCATGGATAAAAAAGTGTTCCTTCCTTTGATGAATATACTTTGTGCATTTGATATGTATATATAGTACTTCTGGTTTTGGGTTCCTCTGTGGGGTATCCTTTTGCAAGATTTCTCCGGTGGAAAAATCTTACCCCGGGAAGGGGGTGTCATGTAATGCGGAGCGATATTTCGTATGCTACGCGATTACATGAGACAGTACAGATTAAGAAAAAGATTATTGATTCGTGCGTTACACTATAGGTTAGTCGTGTGACACAAGGGAGAGTACTGACTGAGCGTGGCCCCAGGGTTTGAGTGAAATTTTTAACACTGTTCACGCGATTTGAATATAAACAGGCGTTGGCCTGTATCGGTGCGCACTCTGAGAATGGAACAGACGATTTAGATGAAGAAGAGGCTGACTGTGCCCAATGATAAAGGCAGAGGCCTAACACATACAGAAGTATGTTGTAGTTGAATGACCGGTACTCAAGCCGTAAGTATCTAATTTTATATTGTGAGAATCTAGATGATTCTCCATTTTGTTTTCAACGGTTTATTGTCGGAACCGAAACTATGTTTGAAAAATTGAAGAGTTCAAAAATGTTAAAGTGTAACATGACTGCTAACTGGCTGGCAGTGTTTTGAACTCGTGTTTATCCGGTTTGTTATAGCTGGGCCGACTCCCCATGCGGGTAGAGGAAAGAAGAAACTGGAGATCGGGCACTAAGGTGGATGGCTGGGGGCTGCGCGCGTTCCCGGGCCAAGCTCCGATCCGCGGGAAGATCCAGGTTGGGCAAGAGTTTGTCGCCGACTGTTTTGGCTGCACCAGCTGAAAGACAAATAATGAAAATATATATACGCTTTGATTGATGCCAGAGTAAAAAAAAAAAAGAACCCCCATGGGATTTTAAAAGATTAAGGTTTGTGGTGTGGGTAGAAGGTGGGAGCGGGGTGGAGGGGGGATAGGCGAGGCGTGGCAGGGGTAGGAGAGTGGGATGGAGGACACGAGGCTGGATATGACGAGGCTTTGGATGGCTGAGAGAAGGAAGGAATGAAGGAGCTGGAGAGAAAGGGAAGATGGGTGGGGATGGGATGGGGTGGGGAGGTGTGGGAACTCGGTCCTACAGAAGGGAAGGCGAAGAGGGCTGGGGGGGGGGGGGGGGGGGGGGGGGGGGGGGGGGGGGGGGGGGGGGGGGCTGAGACCAATAGATCGGTGTCGGAACCCCACCACTGAGAATGATACCGCTCTCTGGGGGTCGTTTCACTGGTTAGTGGAGTGTGCAGGGGAAAGACTGCTTTTTTAAAAAGTGTTTTACAGGCAGGAAGCAGACACGTTGCGTCTTGCTCCATGTAGTTTGGTAACGGACCTGAACGGGAGTATTGATGGCGTTCTCACCGCGATCGCATTTGTGGTGGGTCGCCGATCTTTTAGAGGGATCCTTTGCTGTTTGGTAAACGTGTCCTCTCCCATTGGTCGTTTGGCGGTGATAATGCACCACCCCCATGGAAGCACAGCGTTGCATTTTTTTTTTGATCCAGCAGATGTTTTTTTTTTTTTTTTTTTTTTTGTTTTTTTTTTGTCAGGAGAGGGTCTCAATACAACAGGACACGAGATACCATCTCGTTGTTAATCGCCTCACTGGGAAGACAGCACTGAGATTTGAACCTAGGATCTGGTGAATGGGGACTGGGGTGTGGGACTTCCCTTTCATTAAGGACTTGGTATTCCGCATTCATCATCAGCATTATCATAGACATCATCATCATCATCATCATCATCATCATCACCATCACCACCACCACCACCACCATCATCATCATCATCATCATCATCATCATCATCATCATAATCGTCATCGTCATATACCATCACCACCACCTCCACCACCACCACCACCAGCATCATCATCATTATCAACAACATCATCATTTTGTTGAAGTTTTCCCCGTTGACGAAAGTGTTGGCAGCAAGTGAACAAAACAGGTTCATCTGGGTGCTTTCTGAATCAATAGAGAGAGAGAGAGAGAGAGAGAGAGAGAGAGAGAGAGAGAGAGAGAGAGTTGGTGGAGGGATAAAGGTCACGAGGGAATATTATCTTCACTTATGAAAACAATAGCTAAGCACCGGTATTGTTACTTGTTTCTGTTCTTTTGTGATAAATATTCATTCCTCGCTCTGTGTACAGCATTAGGAAATGTCAGCAGCGTAAGGCATGCGCTGACATGGTATTTCTGATGTTTTTAGATAAAGATATCTGTGTACAGCATTAGGAAATGTCAGCAGCGTAAGACAGGCGCTGACATGGTATTTCTGATGTTTTCAGGAAAAAGATATCTGGAGGAAGAGAAAGATGGATAGGAGAGAGGGGAGCAGTGAGCGAGGGAGGGTGAGAGAGCGAGAGAGAGAGAGAGAGAGAGAGAGAGAGAGAGAGAGAGAGAGAGAGAGAGAGAGAGAGAGAGAGAGATGTAGATATTTATTCGTAAAGGCCATAGCCCCTTAGAAGGGGGATACATATGAAAGAACCTTGCATAATCCATTTCTAATCAGGAGTGCAAACAAACTAAGATATTGCAGAACTTCTTGGTTTTACCCCCCTGTAAAAATACACAGCAAGCTTCTTCACTAGTTTATCATTTGTCGATGACATTGATGAAATTAATCTGAAGAGTGAAGGATACATATAGTATTTGGGTGAAATACACTGTTGTCTAAGATCACGTAGTTAGTTGAGAGAGAGAGAGAGAGAGAGAGAGAGAGAGAGAGAGAGAGAGAGAGAGAGAGAGCAGACCAGAGAGAGAGAGAGAGAGAGAGAGAGAGAGAGAGAGAGAGAGAGAGAGAGAGAGAGAGAATAGATGTTCACACAACACGCCAGAAGTGTGCATCACAAGGGATCCGCTGATAATCCGGCTCCATGCGGCTCCCTGTGATCGACTGAGCGGTAAGACACCTGGAACTGAGACTGGTAATTCCCCCACCCCACCCCCCACCCACACCCCTAACCTGCCTCGTTCTAGTTCTTATCGTTCACCGAGCAATCTCAACTATGGTCTCAATTACAAAGGGAGCAAAAGGTAATAAACAACATGATTCGATTAGGCCATTTATAGAAATAGGTTTGCTCGTTCCTATAGATTATTCTGTTTTGAAGAACATACTCGTTGTCCTGGATGTTTCAATCTTTCTGTGTCTGCCATCTTGTGGCTGATGATTCGGATTTCTTTCCTAACTTTGGAAGAGAAGATTGGGGTCAGGGTGAGGGTGGGTGGTGGTGGGGTGGGGGGGTGGGGTGGTGGGGGGGGGGTCCAGAAAGTGAGTCAGAAAGCTGTCGCCACCCGAATGATCAGCATCGGTGGGAGGAGGGAGGGAATAGGGCAAGCGTGGAGTGGAAAGGGGTAGAAAAGTTGGATTGAGGACATGGAGCTAGATATCATGGGGAATTGATAGTTTGGGAAAGGGGGGGGGGGGGGGGGGGGGGGGGGGGGGGGGGAGGAGGGCGAGGGCGAAGAGAAGGGAAGGGTCGAAAGCGTTGGGGAGGGGGGGGGGGGTTAGAAAGGGAAGGGAGGAGGGAGGGGGGAGGGAGCTTTAAATCGGAATTTGCAGCCTTCCACTAAGATGCCAATGATGCCACTCTCCAGAGACGATGCCACTGACGGTGAGAGTTGTACAGGTGAAGGAGACTGCTTTTTTAAAGTGAGCTTTACAGGCAGGACGGGGACACGTTGCGTTTTGCTGCTGCCTGTTACTTTTGAAATGGACCTGAACAGGCATGTCGATGGCATCCTCCCCACGATCGTCTTGATCGAGAGTCTGTGATCTCTGCGAGGGGTCCACTGGAGCTGGGTGAATATGTCCACCCTATTGGATGTTTTGGCGGTGCCAATGCACCACCCAGTGAACGGCACGGTGCATGCTGCATCTCGGTCCTGCTGATAATTGTGCAGGGGAAAGGTTAGCAGAACACACCGGCAAGCAGGGCACGAGACGTCACCTCATTGTGAATCTTCTCCCTGGAAAGACCAACAGCGGGATTCGAATCCAGGATCTGGTGTGTGTGTGTGTGTGTGTGTGTGTGTGTGTGTGTGTGTGTGTGTGTGTGTGTGTGTGTGTGAGAGAGAGAGAGAGAGAGAGAGAGAGAGAGAGAGAGAGAGAGAGAGAGAGAGAGAGGTGGTGGAGGAGACAGATCACAAGGGAATATTGTTTTTGATCTACGAAAATAAAAGTTAAGCTACGGTGTTTTTTTTGTGCTTCTGTTTTGTTTTGATTAATGTAGATTCTCCGCCCCCGTGTACAGCATAAGAACATGGCAATGCTGTTGTGCTAATCAGGCATTTGTAATGTTTTTCGGATAAAGATATACAGATGGGAAGAAAGACGGACAGAGAGAAAAGCGAAAAACAGTGAGGGAGGGAGGGTGAGAGAGAGGGAGGGAAGCAGAGAGAGAGAGAGAGAGAGAGAGAGGCAAGCAGACAGACAGATTGAGAGAGATCCAATAGATGTCCACAAAGCACATCAGAAGACAACATCACAGAACCAATTCACTGATAACTCCAGCCCTGTTCAGCTGCCTGAGAGCAATGATATGACTGGAACTGAACTGATAACTGCCTGCCTCTGCCCCCCCCCCCCCCCCTTCCTCCCGTGTAGTTCTTATCATTTAACGAGCAGCTTGTACAGTGGCATCAATAAGTGGCCTGGATGTAGTAACAACAGGAACAGATTAGGCTGTTCTCTGTGCGTGTACACACGTTTGCCTGTCACTGCAGATTGTTGGGTTTTGAGAAGACTTTTTGAAACTAACTTGCCTTGCATGTTTGAAGCCTTTTCCATTAATTCAGTGTTAACCATCATATATATGAAGACTGATTTCTTTTTAACTGTAGAGGAGGGATGTTGTGTGTGTGTGTGTGTGTGTGTGTGTGTGGGGGGGGTAAGATGGGGGTGAGCAGCTAGAGAGGTGTTTTCAGAGAGTGAGTCAGAGAGTTGTCGCTACTCGAATGACCAGCGTCGAAAGTTCTTTTGTCACTTGCAAGGTTTAGTGGGGAGGAGTAGGGGAAAGGGCAGGTATGGAGTGGCAGGGGACAGACAGGTGGGATGGAGGACACGAAGCTAGATATGATGGGGGAGTGGATGGTTGGGGGGAAGGAAGGGGAGGGACACGAGGACGGGGGCACGGGGCAAAGAGAAGGTTTGAAAAGGGGGGGGGGGGGGGGGGGGGGGGGGGAGGAGAGAAAGAATGGCAGGCGAGAGGAGTGGGGCTAAGAAGTGGGGGCTCTAGATCGGGAATTTGAAGCCTTCCATCGATAATGATGCCACTCTCTGGAGACAGTTCCACTCGATGGTGAGTTGTGCAAGTAAAGATACTGCTTTTTAAAGTTCGTTTTTCGTGCAGAAAGGGAGACACACTGCGTTTTGCTGCACATAGTTTCGGAACGGATCTGAACGGGAGTATTGATGGCATACTCTCCTCGATCGTATTTTGTAGAAGGTCGCTGAACTTTGAGAAAAAAGGAGACACGTTGCATTTTGCTGCACATAGTTTTGAAACGAATCTGAACAGGAGTATGATGGCATTCTTTCCCCGATCATATTTGTAGAGGGTCGCTGAACATGGAAAGAAATGAGACACGTTGCGTTTTGCTGCAGATAGTTTTGAAACGGATCTGAACGGGAGTATCGACGGCATTCTCTCCTCGATCGTAGTTAAAGAGGGTCGCTGAACTCTGAGTGGGATCCACAGCAACTTGGTAAACATGTCCTCCCTGTTGTGTTTGGTCGTGACAACGCACCACCCCCAGTAGGCAGCACAGCACAGCTGAGTTTTTTTCGCAGTCCTGCCGATGTTTTCCAGAAGGAAAGCGTCTCAGAAACAACCAGCATGCAGGACATGAGGTACTCGCTCATTGTGAGTCATCTCATTCGCAAGACAGCACTACTTAACCCAGAATCTGCTGAATGGGGACGGAGTGTGGGAATTCCTTTCATGAAGAACTTGAATCCGAAACCGAGGACCCGTTTGCTTGTTCCTGTTTTGGTCCATGATGCTGTTGTGTTCTGGGATGGTAAGGTGACCAGAGATGGCAGAGAACAGCAGTTAAAGACCGTTCGATCATGTTAATGGGATAATGGGCAGAGAGCAACAGTTAAAGACCGTTCGATCATGTTAATGGGATAATGGACAGAGAGCAACAGTTAAAGACCATTAGATCATGTTAATGGGATAATGGGCAGCGACCAGACATGCTGGCCGATCTGTACACAAAATGGAGGACAGCTTAGTTTCAATACCATTTTCATCAAGGACGCGTGACTTTGCACGGGCTAGTATCCATACCTTGCGATATATTTTGCCATAATCCCTGAAGCCAGAACGTAGAGGGGTTAGTGCTAAACCCAGTAAATAGAAGAATGTGATAAATAAATCGATGATAAAGAAAGAAAGAAAGAAAGAAAGAGAGAAAAGAAAGATGGAAAGGAAAGACGTAGTCACTCTCTGACTCCTCTTTAGGGTCCATAGCAAGATACCGAACTCACCAACGCAGCCATGCGTGGGTAAACAGTCAAAGTCTAAACCTTAGAAAAGTCAAATGGATACAAATGATATGTTACAACGTATTTTCCAACGATTTCTTGGAAAGATGAATGATATTCAAACAAAATGTTAAACCTCAGTTCTTTCTTCTTTTCCAACAGCATGCAATTTGATATGATAAAAGACCCCCTCTACTTCTGCAAACACTTGGGTAAATACGATATGGTGTCATATATGCCAGAAACAAGTCTTCCAGGTGTGTGAGAGAGAGAGAGAGAGAGAGAGAGAGAGAGAGAGAGAGAGAGAGAGAGAAGAGAGAGAGAAGAGGCACATGCACAGAGAGAGAGAGAGAGAGAGAGAGAGAGAGAGAGAGAGAGAGAGAGAGAAGAGGTACATACAGAGAGAGAGAGAGAGAGAGAGAGAGAGAGAGAGAGAGAGAGAGAGAAGAGGTACATACACACACACACACACAGAGAGAGAGAGAGAGAGAGAGAGAGAGAGAGAGAGAGAGAGAGAGAGAGAAGTTGACGGGGACCACTTCAGTCATATTGGGGTGGAAGAGGGTGAGAAGATTTCAGGGTACGCAGGTGGCTAATCAAGCTGATCCGTGCACGGAATGTGCGGTGACAGCTTGGACAGAGAATGTGGGAGACGTTCTCTTGACTGCTGGCGCGGGCTTTCCTTGCCTGTCTCTTTTGTTATGCTGCAGCTGTCCTCGTTTCTTCACATGAATTGGTGTCTTTGTGGATGGAGTAGTGCTGTCTAGCTCGATCCTTAGCAGTTTGTTCTCATGTGTCAGGGTTGATGTTACACACACTTTGATGGATGTTCTGAGAGTATCATTTAAGCGTTTCTTCTTACCTTCATGGGAACGCACCCCTTTTTTCCAGCTCACCATAGAAGAGTCTCATGGGTAGTCGATGGTCTGGCATGCGAGCTGCGTGACCTGCCAATCGAAGCTGAGACAGCATCAGGATGTTGTGGATGCTAGGCAGGCGTCAAACACCCTGTGTCTGGGAGTTTGCCATACTATTTGATGTTTAGCCTTCTTCTGAACAGGCATCCAGCCAACAAAAACGGGTGCATCTGAGTGCTTGTTAGATCAATAGAGAGGGAGAACAGGGAGAGACGAGGAAAGAGAAGAGAAGAGAAGCGAGAGAGAGAGAGAGAGAGAGAGAGAGAGAGAGAGAGAGAGAGAGAGAGAGATAGAGAGAGAGAGAGAGGTGGGGGATTAAGGTCACGAGGGATGTTGTCTTTATTTAAGAGAATAATACATGAGCTCGGGTATTGTTTGCCTTGATTTTTGTAATATGAAATATTTATTTCTTACCCAGAGTACATCTTTAGAAAAATGGCAAAGTCATTTGAGATAATGTAAGAAAGCAAACAAAGCAAACAAGGCGGTCATGCAATCATAATGGAACATCAGGTGAAAATAAAAGAGAAATTAACATTTAAAAAAAAAATAATAATAATAACATAAACAATAATAAACTAACAAATAAAATTAGATAAAAATGAAAATAACAATAACGAAGGGGGAGAGAGTGGGGGTGGGAGGTGGGCTGAGCTTGGGAAATATCTATAAATGTACCCCAACATACAAAAAATTAGCATGTATAACAGCAGACAGTAAAATGAAAATGACAAAGTACGTACCTAATTTTGAACACACATACAAGCACGCACGCACGCACGCACAGAGAGAGAGAGAGAGAGAGAGAGAGAGAGAGAGAGAGAGAGAGAGAGAGAGAGAGAGAGAGAGAGAGAGAGAGAGAGAAGAGCAAGTCACAACATGTAATCATTTTTCGTAAGACATGAAAGCGGCCTAGATGCTAGATGTAGTAAACAAATGAATCGTTTAGGTTGCTCTCTGTGTGTGGACATATGTTTGCCTATCACTATGAAGCATTTTCTTTGTGTTGAAGGTTTCAGAGTTCTTCAGTCTTTCTGTGTCTGCCAGCATACATATCAAAGTTCTGGAATTTGTTTGTAAAGTGTGGAGGAAGGGGTGGGGGTAAGGGTGGGGGTAGGCAGGCGGTGAAGGGGAGGGGGTAGGGCTACACCAGTAAGAGTCAGGGAGTTGCCACTGCCCGATTGATCAGCATCGAAGGTTCTTTTTTGACTGGCAAGGTTTAGTATGAAAAGGAGGGTATAGGGCAAGTATGTAGTGGAAATGGACAGAGGACTGAGGACACGAGGCTAGATATGATGGAGGAGGGGGGTGGTGGTGAAAGGAAGGAGCGCGGGCGAGGGGGTCAACGAGAAGGGGAGGCGGGGGGAAGTGGGGAAGAAGAAGAAGCACGGGTGGAAAACAGGCTGGAGGTGGGGATTTTAGATCGGGAATTTGAAGCCTTCTGACGAAAATGATGCCTCTCTTTGGAGGCAGTTTCACTGGATGGTGGTGAGTTGTGGAAGTAAAGATACGGTTTTTTAAAAGTTTTGTTTCACAGGCAGAAAGGAGACACGTCGCGTTTTGCTGCACGTGGTTTGGGAAAGAATCTGAATGGGAGTATCGATTGCATTCGTTCCACTACCGCATTTGAAGAGGGTCGCCGATCTCTGGGAGGGATCCATAGCAGCTTGGTAAACATGTCCTCCCCGTTGGATGGTTGACAGTGACAATGCACCACCCAGTGGGGGGTAGCAGGGCGCAACATTTTTTTCAGTCTTGTAGGGGTTTTTTTTTTTTCCTAGCAGGGAAAGGGTCTCAAAAGAGACCAGCGAGCGGGACACAGAATACCCTCCCTTGGCGAGTCATCTCACTGGAAAGTCCAGCAACAGGATTTGAACATAGGATCTCATGTATGGTGATGGGTTGTGGGTTGCACACACGGATGCGCGCGCGCGCGCGCGCGCACACACACACACACACACACACACACACACACACACACACACACACACACACACACACACACACACCACACACTTACGCGCACACTGACACACGAAGGGCTGCATGTCTTTCCTCTCCGTTTTGCTCTCTTTCCGTCTTTGTCTTTCTGCCTCTCTGTCTGTTTGTCTGTTGTCTCTGTCCGTCTGTCTCTCTCTCTCTCTCTCTCTCTCTCTCTCTCTCTCTCTCTCTCTTCTCATACCAGTAAATGAGTTTCCTGTCCCGTTTGAAATAGCAGAGACAATCTTTCCTACGGCACCTTAAACTCGATATATCTTCCAGACTTCCTGTTGCATCCACAGCAGGTTTGTTGCACACCCTTGAGGTAAGATCACTTTGTCACGTCTTGTTTCAGGGGCAGAAGGGGGCGGGGGGGGGGGGGGGAGTTAAAACGAGAGTGAAACAGACTGCAGTCTTACAAAGAGAAAAGCCCAAAGACACATAAACCAGAAACACAGTAATAAGGTTTTATCTAACACACAACACAAAACAGAATAGTCAGTATTGTGTTTTTACTTCCGACAACCATTCGGGGAGTATATTGCATTATGCGCTTGACATGTCTGGTAACTGGGACAATTTGTCGACACATTTGTCGAAAGTTCAGCTTGTTTGTTTTTGTGTGATTTTTCACCTTTTTTTTTTTTTGGGGGGGGGGGGGGGGATAGAAGGTGGGTGGGGGTTTTTTTAAAAATACTTGTCCGAACCGGTCATTTGTGGTAATTAATTGAGGCTACTCGGGATAAGGAAGTAATTGAATTGACCGGAAGGAACCCAGACTTCGGTTTTGGTGGATTTGTAACAGGGTCACGATGAAGTGTTGGCCGCATCTGTTCCTCCCTGTCTTAGTGCCCTTCGTCGCTCTCTCTCTCTCTCTCTCTCTCTCTCTCTCTCTCTCTCTCTCTCTCTCTTACTATGAGTCACACAATCAGACTTGATAATATGTAACAGAGGGTTTCATTTCAGCATACCACTGGATATGCCGTTGCGTAACATCTTATGACACTACGTCACGCCTGTCACTTTATAGGTCACATGACGTCATCTCCTTCATCATTACATCAAACATGATTACACGATGTTGCATCACTTCTGTTCTTGACATACATCACATGACAACACCCTCATGACTGTATAAGACATTGCGTCCATTTGATTATATCACACCCACCAATCATGACAGGACAGGGTATTAAAACAACTTTGTATCACGTAAGGTCAAAGGGCATCTTATTACACTACACCACCACACCATGATTTTTTGGCAGATGTTGAATCATCTAGGTTTACTGGACTTGGACATGTAGAGAGCACCAACAAGAGACATGCGATGCATAGCAGTTTTTGCCTTGCCTAAGCTGAACAGAACAGGCATCACTGAAGTCCAGTAGAGTGGTCTGGCGGCTAGGCAGTGTCTGCTCTGGTGGGGGGGGGGGGGGGGGGGGTGAAGGCGGCTGGCTGTGGACTGCTGTCTGTGGACTGCCAGTACAAAGGCTGCAACAAAACGGAACTTGTGTGTGTGTGTGTGTGTGTGTGTGTGTGTGTGTGTGTGTGTGTGTGTGTGTGTGTGTGTGTTAGGTGTCCATGTTGAATTGGAATGCTTCCTTTGAGAGACACAGAAGATAATGTGATACACCTGCATCCCCCATCCCTCATCCCGCCCCCCCTTCCTCCATGCCTCCACCGCCCCACCCCATCCCAAACCCCCCATAAAAAATAAAAAAAACAAAACAAACAAACAACAAAAAAAAAACCCTTTTATGACGACCAAATTCGTTTTCTCTTAAAGACAACGTAGCATCCAGATTTTAACAATCAATGATTTAGTCTCCATTTACTTCGCGCGCGCGCGCGTGCGCGTGCGCGTGTGTGTATGTGTGTGTGTGTGTGTGTGTGTGTGTGTGTGTGTGTGTGTGTGTGTGTGTGTGTGTGTGTGTGTGTGTGTGTGTGTGTGTGTGTGTGTGTGTGCGCGCGCGCGCGCACGCGCACGCGCACGCGCGTGTGTGTGTGTGTGTGTGTGTGTGTGTGTGTGTGTGTGTGTGTGTGCGTGCGTGCGTGCGTGCGTGCGTGCGTGCGTGCGCGCGTGCGTGTGTGTGTGCGTGTGTGTGTGTTACTCAGTCATTACCATTATGTCATACGAGAAAGATGACATAGAATTTGATAGTGGGATTCAAAGGTTTACTATTTTTACATGTAATATACACTTAAAAAAAGATGAGGGTCAGAGAACAGCAGTGCGTGGGTGCACATGTCTGTTAATAACTTGCCACATTCCATTGAAATACGACATGGCGTCTGTCTGGTGCCATCACTTATCACGTGATGCTGCGCAGCATCGTTGATGCCACGGACACCAAGGTGCATTGTTGACTTACAGGACTGGCTGGTTCTAGACGAGCTGCAACTTCATGATAATACGACTGAACTTATGCTAGCCTGTTCCCAAGAAATATCTTCAACGTTCTTCTCTTCCCGATTCTCGCGTGATTAGCACTATAGCTGTTTCTTTCTCCTCTTATGACGGCATCCTCGGTGCAACTCTTGACCAGTGTCTTTCCTGTCAAAGGCACATGTCACTCGTCTGCAAAGTTGCCTGTCTACAATGGCTTGGAATCACTTCTGTCCGTCACTGTCCCCTTACTGATCACAACAGGAACATCTGTGTGCGCTTTTGTCCTCAGAAGGGTGGATCACTGCTGTTCCCTTGTGGCCGGTCTTGCCAGAATCTTTTGGACAGAGTTCAAAGAATCCAGAATAACGCTGCCAGACTATTTGCAGGGCTTCTGAATTTGACTACCGTTCTCTTCTTCTTCACACACACTGCTTTGGTTGCCTGTTTCCGACTTGAACAGACCATACAATAGCCATTTTTTTTATTTGCTGAAAAACGGGTCTGGACCAGTATATCTTTCTGACCCCCCCCCCCCCCCCCCTTCCCCCCTCCCCAATCTAAATTCATACTTCGACTCGACAGATCCGTTATTTTTCTGATAGTCGGCTTTTCAAGATACGTCATCTCAGAACTGAGACTAACGAACCAAGCCTTCTTTTCTATTCCAGCCCCAACGACATGGAACAGACTCCTTAACATTCTCGACACGCTCAGTCACTCGCCTCTTTTCAATCTGTCCTTAAATCTCAATTCTTCTCTCAGCAAGAGATCCGCCATGGCACGTCTGTGTAAACAGCTTGCACATTTGCACGTGTGACGTATTAAATTATGTGTGTATGTACGTATGTGTGCGTGAATGCATCGTTACGTGTACGGAGGTATTTAGTGCATGTGTGTGCCTCTGTGTTTATGTGTTTGTGTGTGTGTGTGTGTGTGTGTGTGTGTGTGTGTGTGTGTGTGTGTGTGTGTGTGTGTGTTTTCATTATCGCTGAAATGTGTCATATATAATTTTCATGTATAGCTAGCTGGATAGCATGAATTTTGGTAAGCATATGGGTAATACTATATGCATTGTATAGGTGTATGACAATTTTTTGTATAACACCATGAGAAGTTTTCTGATAATCTGCTGGATAATGTGCAAGTTCTGGTTAGCGTGTAAATATCCATAACGAATTAAACCAAGAGTCTTCAAAACCTTTGCGCTTCTTACGGTCATTTTGAAACAATTCCAGTTTCATTAATTACCTTTTAAAGACTATTTCCGAGATCCGTGTTTTTTTTTTCAGAACTGTGTCATATTTCAGTATGAGAAAATCTGAGTTAAAATTATTGAGCTAATTCAATTTCGGAATTTTTTTGGGGGTTGAAAAATGCACACGCATCGCAGTGCTTTAACGCTAACAAAGATTGACGTTAAGGACATCCATGAGCCGTCCTGTTAACTCAGTTTCCGTTGAATCTCATCATAGAGAAGAACAGTTTGTTGATGATGCTTGATGCTGGCATTTTTCGCCGGTGGGCTCTGCAGTCATAAACTACGGGCTGGTACTCTCATGGGGCGGCTTCCATTGAGGGTCTGTGGTGTTGTATCTGGGGTCACACAATGGCATCTGCCAAGGAATGGTTTTGTCCCTTGTCGTCTTCATGGAATGCCCTGTGTGTGCCAGCACCCATTATGAACAGAGCGCAGGCCTCCAAGGGTGGTGCAGGATTGCTCCCTGCTGGTTGCTTCGGCAGCAGAGGCCAGTATTTCTCTGGCACCTCAAGGTTTTTTAATTATCTTACTTTAAGATGATTTATCATAAAGAAGACTACATTTCAGGACATCAGGGTATCTTTCTGATCAACTCAGCATCCCTTCATCCGAAACTAATCATTGAGAGTGAAAGTCTATACCTGAGCAGTCTGACAAGCTGTATGGAAATAAATGCACGTTTCTCGGCGATTTTACATATGCAAAGTGTAGTATGATCACGAGAAACACAGTCGTGTGGTGTAGAGAAATAACGGTTGTTTAGATTTCTTTCTTATTCGTTGAGAGCTGACTATCATTTTTCTTTTCTACTACTTCTTGTTCTTGTTCTAGTTCTTTCTTCTTCTCTTCTTTCTTCTTCTTCTTCTTCTTCTTCTTCCCCTGTTCTTGTTTCTTGCTCTTGTTCTTGTTGTTGTTGGTCTTCTTCTTGTTCTTCTTGTTCTTGTTTTTGTTGTTGTTCTTCTTCTCATTGAGAGTGCTCAAACCAACACTTTTCTCGGTTAGAGATCGAACCCAGGCCGCTTTACAATCCACTCTCTCTCTCGTTTACACAATGAGTTGCCTCCTTGGGTCGACCTGAGTGAAGAACTGTTTGCTGGCGCTGATTATTGGGTCGATCTGAGTGAAGAGCTGTTTGCTGGCGCGGATTATTGGGTCGATCTGAGTGAAGAGCTGTTTGCTGGCGCGGATTATTGGGTCGATCTGAGTGAAGAGCTGTTCGCTGGCGCTGATGACTGGGTCGATCGATCTGAGTGAAGAGCTGTTTGCTGGAGCTGATTATTCGTGTGCTGTGTCAACTGGTCGAATGTTAGTCACCGAGGTTTTCGCCCATTCCTTCCATTTTTCACAGAGGATACATGTATGTGTATATGTGGCATACATATCGTCGGCGTAACTGATCTTCGCTACCAAGCCTACGTTCACACATGGATTCGTGCTTTATAGTCTCATTCGAGGGATTTTTTCTTCGGTGAATGCAGTCAGAACCAATGTTGACTCCGAGGAAGAAAATCCCACTGCACCAAAAAACGTCTCAGCAGAAATTTGAACCGGCGACCCCAGGGCCACCAGGACGACGAGTCCGGCGCTGTGGACTTATTGATAGACGTGTAAGTTAAACACTGAAACTGTTACATTCGTCAGCCATTTGGCATGTCTTGTCCAAACCCTATCGGCTGTGACGTGAACTGATTCATCGTTTTGTTTCCGAAGCACGCTGTTGAAAAACATTTGCTGACAACGTATGCAGAACGAAGCATGATGTTGTTCAAACCCCCCTCCCCCCCCCCCCCCCCCCCCCCCCCCCCATTCCCCCCCCCCCCCCCCCCCCCCCCCCCCCCCCCCCCCCCCCCCCCCCACCCCCCACTCTCATGCCCGCTGGCTTTAAAAACAATAAAATATGTCTGAAGTACTGAGAAATACAGAAATAGACTGTTTTCGATTCTTGTAATATGAAACTGGACCATACAGGAAAAAAACAACACTTGCTTGTAGTTGAGACAAAGACTAACGGCGGCAGACACACGCTGTCTGCGGGTTCACGTGATAGTTTACCTGATATATAACACCATCACTGTTTAGGTTGGAACGTAGGTTTTCAAGACCACAGACTGCTGTTCGTCTGTCTGTCTGCCGTGTCTGTGTCTGTCTGTCTCTCTCTCTCTCTCTCTGTCTGTCTGTCTCTCTGTCTCTTTAAGTCTCTGTCATTTTTCACCTTTAGAGTGGTTCAGTAAGCCTGTAAAACACTTCACTCGCTGAGAATCACAGACTTCTTTAAACTTGTCTTTACGATGTGGAATCTTTGTGTACACACACACACCCACACACACAACACTTGTAGATTTTTAGACCCGAGAGAGAGATAGAGAGGGGGGAGGAGAGAGAGAGAGAGAGAGACGAGAGCGAGCTGAGTGTCAGAGAGAGGAGAGAGAGTGTGTGTGTGTGTAAGCCCACCATAGTCAGGAGGAAGAGGGAGAGGGAGCAAGAGAGAGGAGATGGGGAGAGGAGGGCTGTGAGAGGTCTTTTAAACTTTGTCTTAGAGATGGAGAGAGAGAGAGAGAGAGAGAGAGAGAGAGAGAAGGAGAGAGAGAGAGAGTATGAGAGAGAGAGTGATGGTGAGAGACAGAGGTGAGAGAGAGGGGTATGGCGAGAGAGAGAGGAGAGAGAGAAGAGAGGAGAGAGGAGAGAGAGAGAGGAGAGAGGAGAGAGAGAGAGAGTATTTATGGATGCTTTCACCATTATCGTAAGTTTGATGTTTAGAAAGTAAATTTTAAACAAATGAAAACAGGACCATTTTGGTGTGGTGCACCCATTTTACTCAATATCATGCTCAGAGACAAATTCGGAAAAGAAAGGGTGTTTAGTCCCGCCAGACGATACAGACAAACAGATTACAGAACAAAACACAATGCATTTGGACCTCTTGGGTCTTCTTCAGGCAAAAACAAAAACAACATTTAGGACATTGAAAACGAAGAACGAGCAACAGCTTTTCTCTCATATTCGGCGCAAAGTGGGTGTTGGATGAAAACGAGGCCCTTGAAAAGGGGATTATGGGAGCTGAAATAATAATGATGACAATGATAACAATGGTAACAATAGCAATAATAGTGATGATAGTGACGATGATGAAATCATGTAAATGATATGAGGAGGAATACTGTTTACCTGTTGTGATGGTATGACGAAAATAATTGTAAGTATTAATAGTGGCTAAACGGGAGAAAGAAAAGAGGGTTGGAGGGGAGTAAAACAGTAAGTTTTCTTTTATCTGTTTTGTAATTATTGTTTAATGGTATGCTATATTAGTGATGGTGGTGATTATGGTGGACTGATAACAGTGCTTAGTAGCAAGGAATAGAAATGATACACACAAAGACAAAACAAAAACTGCACTTATTTTCCCATCATAGAAAATCGGCAAATATCGCGATGTTTTGATTTACAACGATAAATAATTTTGCTTCCTGATCAGCTTGGTATTTCTTTTAACGAAAACCGTGAACACCGCCTATATTCAAAATGTCGTTAAATGAAGAGATTCCACGGATCGTGTCTGTGACTATCTGTGAAATCAGAACAAAGTCAGACCTTTGGAGCGAGTGGTGGTGGGAGGTAGATCGGCTATAGACAAAGTGAACAGTGTTCTAGAAGACTAAATCCTTAATGGGAGAGAACATGTGTTAGGAAGTCGAGCTAGTACAACCAAAACAAACGATCATCCCAAACCAAGAGACAAGTCCTGAAGGGGAGAGAACTGGGAGCTTCATATAGTACAAACGATCATTCCGGGAATAGGCCGGAGGACGTCGTCCGGGAAAGACCGGAGGACACTGGGAAAAGACCAGAACCAAGGGCTCTGTGGGCTGGCTCCCCACTTTGCCTTCAACATGGCTACTACTAAAAAAAAAAGAAAAGATGCTCCCAGGATTCACCGAAAGGGGGAGAGAATGATGAATCCATCGGTGCTCAACCAATCACGACTGCAAAAATCCCAAAACGGACTACGAACATGGACCAAATGGAATATCCATGTGTCTGTGGAAAGCGTTTCGCTACCACCCGTGGCATGAAGATCCAGAAACAAAGATGGGATGTGTGAAGACTCATCTGAATGAGCAGCAGCAGCGCACTGCAATCAGCAGATAAGACGTCGGAAGACCAAGGCCAGGATTTAAACCACAGTGCCAAGGACATCCACGCTGTTGGTTCGGATGAGAGAATTTGCACAGGCCCTCGATGCCAGGGCGCCTGAAACTGAAACTCAACCTGCCACGAGCAAACGAGACTGAAGATTGGGAGAAACTGGATGCAAAAATCGTCGTCCAAAGACTCGATGCACTGATAGGGAAAAAAGCACCCTGGAACACAAACTAGCCACATATGGGGACATTGTGTATGCCACATGTAGAGACGCCTATGGAGCAAAACTACCCAAAGAGAAAACACCTCCAAAGAAATCCAGACGCCAAGAAGAGATGGACAAGATCAGGGTCCAAAAGAAAAACCTCAAGAAGCAAAAAATGAAGACTGCTCTGCCAGCTGAAAAACAAGGCTTGGAAAAAACTCTGGAAGACCTGAAAGCAAAACACAGCGCGCCCTCAGCAAAGCGGAATCTGCGAGGAAGAGAGAAGGAAAAAGCAAAAAAAGAAGAGAAGACACACAAGAGCGTTTCTTCAGAGACCCCTTCCAGTTTGCCAGAACTCTGTTTCGAGCAGCCAAAATCTGGGACCCTAAGTGTGGACAAAGGAGTTCTTGAGCAGCATCTGAGAAAAACATACTCTGACTCACAGAGCAAAGCACCACTCGACATTCAAGGTCTGGTGTGGCCAACCAACCCTGAGGAACAGTTCAATGACAAGCCTCCAACGTTGGCGGAAAAATCAAGAAGGTGGTCGACAAAGCCAGCCAAATCATCACCAGGGCCCAAACGGAATACCTTACCAGCTGTACAAGAAATGTCCCAAGGTGCTGGAGTGGCTCCACAGGCTGCTGCGATCAGCTTGGAGAAATCAGAAGATCAGCGGCCAGTGGATGACGGCAGATGGTGTGTACATCCCCAAAGAGCAAAACTCAAGTGACATCAGCCAGTTCAGGCCAATATCACTACTGAACGTCGAAGGGAAAAATCTTCTTCTCTGTCATGGCAGCAAGGCTGACCAAGTACCTCATGGAAAAAAAAAGTACTTGGATGTGTCAGTCCAGAAAGGTGTGCATTCCAGGCGTGTGGCTGGCTGTGTAGAACACGCCACAATGATCTGGGACGCAATCCAAAGAGCAAAAAAAAAAAAAGAGAGAGACCTGGACGTAGTGTGTGCTCGACCTGGCAAACGCATATGGATCTGTACCCCATGAGATGATACAGTTGGCTCTTAAGATGTACCATGTGCCAAAGAAACATCCGCGACATGCTCAAGAAGTACTTCAATGGCTTCTCAATGCGGTTCTCTACTACCAAGGAGTACACAACAGATTGGATCAACTTGGAAGTGGGGCATTGCAATGGGCTGTGCATTTCCCCAATACTGTTCGTGTTGGCAATGGAAGTCATCTTGAAAGCAGCAACAAGCAACGCAAGACAAACAGACCTTGGCGCGATGGATACAAGATGCCCCCTCTCAAGGCCTTCATGGATGACACTACAGTGATTTCATCCAGAGAGAAGACGACGAGACACGTCACGTGCTGGAGAGGCTGGACGACATAGTTGCCTCATCCAGAATGAAGTTCAAGCCAAAGAAATCACGGAGTCTCTCACTGAGGAAAGGAAAAAAAAAAGGCCGAATCTGTGGTCTTCAGTGTTGCCAACCAGAGACCATTCCAACAGTACACAGAAGAGCCAGTCAAGAGCCTTGGAAGATGGTATGATGATGATACGCTGAAAAGACACACGAAGAGCAAAAAGAAAAACCAAACAGATGTCGGAAGAAGGGCTTGGAGACCATTGACCAGTGTGGGCTCCCTCCCTGGCAAATACAAGGTCTGGTGTCTGCAGTTCATGCTGATACCAAAGCTCCTATGGCCTGATGATGATATACGACATCTGCACCAGCATAGTGGAGGCAATGGAATCCAAAAATCAACAAGTTCACAAGGAAATGGCTTGGTGTCCCCACCCTGTCTGACTGACATAGCGCTATACTGTCGCCAAGCAAAGCTGAAAAACCACTGAAATCCATCCTGGAGGAATATAAAGCAGGGAAGATCAGACTTCAAAGCATGCTGGAGGACTCAGGAGACAAGGTGGTTGAAGCAATCAAGCCCCAGCTGAAGACAGGCAGAAAATGGAAAGTTCAAGAGGCGATGGATTCTGCAAAAAAAAGTCTCAAGATCAGAGAAAAACAGGACACACACAGACCAACAGACAAGGACTGGGGGGGTGACCAAAACTGAATGGTGGTCAAAGGCCCAAAGGAAAAGCCCAAAAGAGACATGATGATTCAGGAGATGAGAAAAGAAGAAGAAACCAACGAAGACTCCAAAAAAAGCAGTCCAGCAGAGCCAGCAAGGGCAATGGACAACAACGTGGGAGAATGCACTCCAAAGAAGTCTCACTTGGAATGACATTTGGCACATGGCCCCTCTCAGGATCAGCTTCATTCTCAGATCTGCATATGACCTTCTGCCTTCAAATGCAAACCTGGTGAAGTGGGGGGGAAAAAAAAGACGACGATCCTTCATGCCCCCTTTGCCATGAAAAAAAAAAAACAGTGGAGCATGTCCTAAGCTCATGTCATGTAAAGTAGCCCTGGCTCAAGGAAGGTACACATGGAGGCACAACCAAGTGCTCAAAGAGATTGTACAAGTAGTCTGGGCTAGTACCAAACACCACAAAAAAAGGGAAAAATCAGGACTCCAAAAAAAGCACCCGCAACAACATTCTTCACGGCAGGAGGCAGCGAATCATGGCCAAGAACAACAGTGCCACTCGGAACATACAGGGCAGAGTCTGCTGGACGGGGCAGATGACTGGGAGTGCACAGCAGACCTCCCCAGAATGGAATAGTCACCCAGAGATTATCATCAGCAAGAGTGGCATGAGACCAGACATAGTATTACACTCTCAGTCAACCAAGCAGCTGATCATGATCGAGCTCACGGTGTGCCATATGAGAACAGAATGGAGGCAGCTCAGATCTACAAGACTGAAAAGTATGCTGATCTGGCAAACAGCCTGAGGAGAGGAGAGAAGGCTATCAGGTCAAAGTCCTCACTGCAGAAATTGGAGCTAGGGGGTTTGGGGGAACGTCTGCATACAGCCTCATGAAAACAGCTCTCAGTTGCAGGGAGGGAAAAAAAAAAAAAAACCAAAGCCCTGAAAGCAATGGCAGAAGCGGCAGAGAGAGGTGTTCAAGTTGGATCTGGTCAAGGAGGAGGAACAAAAGTGAACTTCATAAGGCTTAACTTTCCTACAAATATCAGGTGTGTCCCTGTGGCTCAGTGGTTAGTGTGCGCGAGTCATTAAGTGGAAATGAGCATGTCCAGAAGGGCATGGGTTCGAAATCCCAGTCATGGCATCCCAAGATGGGAAAAAAAAAAAAAAAAGGGGCAGCAGAGGGACATCCGGAGTCATGAACCGGGTTGTGGCCCAACCCCCCTAGAGTGTCAGGAGATAAGGGCCGAAAACACTCGCTTGAAGGGGGCTTCTCTTCTGACTGTCACGTGGTAGGAAGACTGGACTCGCAATCTGAACGTTGTACGTTCGAACACAGACAGACAGGATGAAGTAGGATTTTTCCGAATGTCCTAAATCCTGAGCTTCATTGATAAGAATGCATATGGGACCAGATAAGATCGGCACATGAGAGGAGACGTAATCCGTGTTCGGAAGTTTATGCAGACATCTAGGCAATATTGGTGTCTGTTTTCCTTCACGCGCATGCAGTCGAGGGAAACGATCTCTTCAAGCGAAAAATATTCTGATCTCCTGATCAGTGTCTGAGTCGTGGGAGATGAGAGGAGTTTGTTGGGAAATCAACCCCATAACAGGGAGTTTGGCCTCTGCCATATGAATGGCAGTGGGAAACAGAGCATTGCTACTTCAGCTGCGTTGAATACGCCATACACATAAAACACTGATTGAGAGCGCGCTTGGCAGGTGAAGCCAATGAATGCAGGAGAACTAATCTAAAGCTTCAAGCTTGTTGTAGTCCTGTGCTTACATTATGGTATTTCCTTATACTGTGATGAAGGTCATTTAAATCGAAAGGCTTAGCCCGCTAAGCACACCGTTAAAGTGCATACTCCGCTATCTTTCGATCTTACTGTAAAGAACTACACTGGCTTCGTGTTGACCAAAGAATCAGGTACAAAACTTCTTGTCTTTGATCCCACATTAGTTCCGAAACTGTACCTCAGTACATTTCTGTTTTTCCTTGAAAGATTTAATTCCATAATGGTATCTCCGCTGTTCTGCTGGTGACCTTTTTTCCATTCATGAAATCTATAAGTTTTGCTGTATTTTAAGTAGCTAGGACTTACTGTTTTTCTCTGACCATCACAGTGTTCCATCCACTCTCAAACTTCATAACGCATCTTAAAACATATCTATCAACAACAATATAATTATCATTATTACCTTCAATATTTAATGCATTCCCAATATAATGCACATCCCTTCTCGGAATCTGCAGTTGTCTGTCACTGAGTTCGTGCGTATGCATTACGTACGTGTATAGCAGAGAAGCGGCGATGGAAGAGAAGAAAGGGATGGGAGATTTGGAGAGGGGCCAGGGGGAGGAAAGAGGGAGAACAGGAGGGTTCAATGGCAGGAGGGAGAGAGGGATGAATAGAAGGTGGAGAAAGAGCATTCGTGTTGGCGTGCTCAGTTCAGTTCAGCTCAGTGATTTATTTAACGGCTGTTCACCATTAATGATACTAGACGAATGTGTTGGCGTGCCCGGTAGACCACGTTTTGGCTAATTACGTTTCACCTTATCACTTTTGGCCTGATCATATTTACCCATTTATTGCTGAATGGATACAGAGGGATTTCAAGGGAAAAACGACGCTACGAATAATTCAAACTCACAATCTTCAGCGCTGCAGTCAAAGGCTCTAACCTTTTCACTGTGAGCTCCTTTTCTGCTACCAGTGGTGGTCTTGATGATAGGTTTTATCCCATGGAAAAGTCAGCTTTGTTGACAATCGTCTGATTTACTGAAGAAACTAGGTTCGTTCATGTTAGTACCTACTTGCGCAAGTGGCCACAACCTTCTTTTGATTCAGTTCACCAACTTTATGACAATATAAGGCTCGTGGATTCAGTGGTATGCATGTATAAAGCATTACATCATAGAGCACCAACCGCGAGAAGTCAAAGTAAAAAAGTAAATCTTAGCTCTTCAAATGAAGGATTGTGTTTCCATTCGATTCTCGCTTTCTTGCAACAAGCTTCTGTACGTGTGCACAACAGTGTCATTTGGTCCAGGGTGTCTTGATATATCAGGTTACGTTCTTTTTGTTTTCAACCTCATCTAAGCTCATTCGGAATTCTGACATTTTCAGTTCTTTTCCTGCTATTTTAAGACACACTTTGAACAATGTCTTTACAGGACCGTGGAATTAGTTGTTGTTGTTGTTGTTGTCTCCCAGTCATATTACAGTGTAGAGGATTTGATGCGAATGCTTTTCTTACGTTCTTCTTCTTCTTTCTTTTTTTTTTTTTTTTTAACCTTATCTAAGCTCATTAGGTCTTTTGGGCACTGTCCATTCTTTCCTTGCTGTTTTAAGAGATACACCGAAGATCCTCTT
>JADBJO010008935.1:7500-17500 GCA_016801955.1 Conus betulinus | reverse complement strand
AACGCTCTGTCCTGTTGACTTAAGCTTTCTTTCTTACATTACTATCGGTGTAGTCTTAATGATAGCTTTGTCGAATAAGCAAAGGCAGCTTTGTTGATAATCGTCTGATTCTACTGGGAAAAAAAACTCAAAACGAGTTTGCTTATTTTCAAGCTTAGTTCTTCCTTGCTCAAGTGATGAAAATCTTTTTGATTCAGTTCACACAAAGAGCTTGAGCTCATGGCAGGCAACATCAGCCTAGTGGATTGAGTGGTATGCATACATAGCGTGTTTAAACGTGGAGCACCAATCGCAAGATGGAATAAAATAAGAAAAGTTTAGCTCTTCAAATGCAGCAGTATCTCTCATTTGGTTCATTGTTTCCCGCGACAAACTTCTATTCACCTGTGTAACGCAGCCATTCTGTCTGGGTTTCTTGATAATATATTAGGTTACGTTCTTCTTTCTTGTTTTCATCTTGACCTTATCTAAGCTTATTTTGTCTTCTGGCACTTTCTATTATTTCCTTGCTATTTTAAGAGATGCACCGAAGATCCTCTTCACAGCACCATGGACTTTGTTTTTGTTTTTGTCTCCGAATGACGTTACAGTGAAGAGGATTTGATGGGAATGCCTTTCTTGTGGATGAGATTCGGTTTTCATTAACGTTTTTGTTCAAATAAAAAGAAGGGAGTTCGTTTCTGTCTGTTCGGAATGATGATATCCATTATGTTTTTGGGACATGATTTGCAGTTTAATTCTTTCGATTAAAAATAAGATCGGTGGAATGAATTGCTCTCTCCTGGGAGGCCAGGTGATTAATCTCATCTTCTTTTAAATTGAGACCTCATTAAACTCGAAAACTCTTCCATTTACAACTGACATTGAGTGGAACTATTTTTCTCTCATTATGTTCGACACAGTTCCTTTACTCTTTCTTATTCTTTCTTTCTTTGAAATGTCGTCTTTGTTTAATTCCGTCTTTGCTTTCATTTTCCCTTCTTTGGTTTCTTTTCTTTTTGTTCTTTCATCGTATTCTTTACTCCTCTGCTGTTTTTCTTCAGGTGTTTGAACTTTCCTGGTGATTTTTCATTTCTTTTTGTGAAATATTCCTTTGGTTTTTTGCTGCGGCTTTATCATGATTTCCATCATTGCTGTTGAAAGTCGTGTTTTTTTTTTCTGTCTTCAGTTTATTCTGTCGATCTTTTTTCCCTCTCTCTTTTTTCTTTACATTTATGCCACATCTTGCTGTTGACAGTACTTTGGAAACTGGGGATGGAATCTAGCAGAAATTTTGAATCGCCCCCCTCCCCCTCCTCCCCAGGTATGCACACAGGAGACTATGAAGAGGATTTCTGCTCAATAAAAACAACAACAACAACAACAACAACAAAACAAAACAAGACAAAACAGAAGTCTGATGAAGGTAATCTTCAATGAGGGACAAGGATCTCTGTCTGTCTGTCTGTCTTTCTTTCTGTGTCTCTCCCCCCCCCCTCTCTCTCTCTCCCTCTCCCTTCCTCTCCCACCCTCCTTCCCTTTCTGTCTATCCCCATCCCCCTCTCTCTCCCACTTCCTCTCTGTCCCACCCATTCTCCCGCTCTTTCTACCTCTCCCCCTTTCTCTCTCTCTCTCTCTCTCTCTCTCTCTCCTCTCTCTCTCTCTCTCTCTCTCTCTCTCTCTCTCTCTCTCTCTCTCTCTTTTTCCTCTGCCCCCCACCCTCTCTCCCTCACCCTTTTCCTTTTCCTCTCCCGCCCTCTCTCTCTCTCCCGCTCCCCCTTTTTCGCCCCCCCCCCTCTCTCTCTGTGTCTGTCTGTCCACGTCTGTCTGTTTGTTTGTCTGTCTGTCTGTCTGTCTGTCTGTCTGTCTGTCTCTCTCTCTCTCTCTCTCTCTCTCTCTCTCTCTCTCTCTCTCTCTCTCCCTCCCATCCTAACGTCTTACTCGTGTGAAACAGTTTTGATCACAATGAAAGTGCAGCCATCCACACCCTCAGACCCGCCCTTCTCGGGGAAAACACAGGAGAATAATAGTTTGAATCCCTGTCTCTCTCTCTCTCTCTCTCTCTCTCTCTCTCTCTCTCTCTGTCTCTGTCTCTGCCCCATCCTAACGTCTTGCTCAGTGTGAAAATGTATAAATGACAATTGAACGCAGCCATCCATACTCCCAGACCCGCCCAAATTGGGCAAACAGAGGACGATAATTCTTTGAAACTCTCTCTCTCCCTCTGTGTGTGTGTGTGTGTGTGTGTGTGTGTGTGTGTGTGTGTGTGTGTGTGTGTGTGTGCGTGCGTGCGCGTGTGTGTATGTGTGTGTGTGTGTGTGTGTGTGTGTGTGTGTGTGTGTGTGTGTGTGTGTGTGTGTGTGTGTGTGTGGTCCTCTTAGAGTCCCTCTGTTAATTGCCAATTTAGCGGCTTTCTAACACAATGAAGGGTAATTCTCCGATTGATCACACTTGGCTGGACAACTGGCGGTGGACCAGACTGTCTTGGAGGGGGGAAATGCCTTCATCTTTCTCTCCACCTTGCCAGACACCCCCGGGACTGACGGTTCTCAGCACCCTGCCGTGTTTGGTCGGCCGTGGAGAGAGGGGGGGGGGGGACAGTCTAAATCATCCATGACTTGCAGGGGAGGAAGGGGAGAGGAGGGGCTGGGGCGCTGTTGTCTGCTTTCAGTCGTCTATGACAGGAGCTCCGGAATGGAAGGCATTAGTGTTCCAGACAGGTGGCTTGAAGATCAGGCCAGCTCGGGAGCGATTACTGTCATGACGTATGATTGTCTGGAGTGTGAGTGTAGGGAGGGGGAGAGGGGGGAGGGGGAGGGAGGACACAAACAAACAAACGAAATATTCCACCGAGGTGAAGGAAGGCAAATCTAGGTTTAACAAATGATGGCATGACAAGGCAAAGGAAGGCAAGGCAGGCACAGCAAATAAGGCAAGGCAGGGCAGGGCAAAATAGGCAAGGCTAGGAAAGGGCAAAGCAAGGAAGGAAAAAATGAAAAGGCAGAGCAAGGCAAGCAAGGCAAAGCAGGCCTAGGTAAAACAAGGCAAGGCAAAGCATGGCAAGGCAAGAAAGGGCATGGCATTGCAAAACAAGGCAAGGAAAGAAAGGGCGTGGCAAGGCAAAAAGGGCAGGGCATTATAAGGCAAGGCAAGAAAGGACAGAACATTATAAGTCAAGGCAAGAAAAGACGGACATTATAAGGCAAGGCAAGAAAGGACAGAACATTATAAGGCAAGGCAAGAAAGGACAGAACATTATAAGCAAGGCTAGAAAGGACAGAAAACATATAAGGCAAGGCTAGAAAGGACAGAACATTATAAGGCAAGGCAAGAAAGAGCAGGGCATTACGAGGCAAGGCAAAAAAGGGCAGGGCATTACAAGGCAAGGCAAGAAAGGGCAGGGGCATTATAAGGCAAGGCAAGAAAGGGCAGGGCATTACAAGGCAAGACAAGAAAGGGCAGGGCATTACAAGGGAAGACAAGGCAAGAAAGGGCAGGGCATTACAAGGCAAGGCAAGAAAGAGCAGGGCATTATAGGGCAAAGCAAGGCAAGAAAGGCAGGGCATTACAAGGCAAGACAAGAAAGGGCAGGGCATTACAAGGGAAGACAAGGCAAGAAAGGGCAGGGCATTACAAGGCAAGGCAAGAAAGGGCAGGGCATTACAAGGCAAGGCAAGAAAGGGCAAGGGCATTATAAAGCAAAGCAAGGCAAGGGCAAGGGGCAGGGCATTACAAGGCAAGGGCAAGAAAAGGGCAGGGCATTACAAGGCAAGGTAAGAAAGGGCAGGGCATTATAAGACAAAGCAAGGCAAGAAAGGGCAGGGCATTACAAGGCAAGGCAAGGCAAGAAAGGGCAGGGGCATTACAAGGCAAGGCAAGAAAGGGCAGGGCATTATAAAGCAAAGCAAGGCAAGAAAGGGAGGGCATTACAAGGCAAGCAAAGGCAAGAAAGGGCAGGGCATTACACAAGGCAAGGCAAGAAAGGGCAGGGCATTATAAAGCAAAGCAAGGTAAGAAAGGGGGAGGGCATTACAAGGCAAGGCAAGAAAGAAAGGGCAGGGCATTACAAGGCAAGGCAAGAAAGGGCAGGGCATTATAAAGCAAAGCAAGGCAAGAAAGGGCAGGGCATTACAAGGCAAGGCAAGAAAGGGCAGGGCATACAAAAACAAGGCAAGAAAGGGCAGGGCATTATAAAGCAAAGCAAGGTAAGAAAGGGCAGGGCATTACAAGGCAAGCAAAAAGGGCAGGGCATTACAAGGCAAGGCAAGAAAGGGCAGGGCATTATAAAGCAAGGCAAGGCAAGAAAGGGCAGGGCATTACAAGAGCAGACAAGGCAAGAAAGGGCAGGGCATTACAAGGCAAGAAGGCAAGAAAGGGCAGGGCATTACAAGGCAAGGGCAAGAAAGGGCAGGGCATTACAAGGCAAGGCAAGGCAAGAAAGGGCAGGGCATTACAAGGCAAGACAAGAAAGGGCAGGGCATTACAAGGCAAGACAAGGCAAGAAGGGCAGGGCATTACAAGGCAAGGCAAGAAAGGGCAGGGCATTACAAGCAAGGCAAGGCAAGAAAGGGCAAGGCATTATAAGGCAAGGCAAGGCAAGGCAAAGGGCAAGGGCATTACAAGGCAAGGCAAGAAAGGGCAGGGCATTATAAGACAAGGCAAGGCAAAAAAAGGGCAGGGCATTACAAGGCAAGGCAAGGCAAGAAAGGGCAGGGCATTGCAAGGCAAGGCAAGGCAAGAAGGGCAGGGCATTATAAGGCAAGGCAAGGCAAGAAAGGGCAGGGCATTACAAGGCAAGAAGAAAGGGCAGGGCATTATAAGCAAGGCAAGGCAAGAAAGGGCAGGGCATTACAAGGCAAGGCAAGAAAGGGCAGGGCATTACAAGGCAGTACAAGGCAAGAAAGGCACAGCAGGGCATTACAAGGCAAGGCAAGAAAGGGCAGGGCATTACAAGGCAAGGCAAGAAAGGGCAGGGCATTACAAGGCAAGGCAAGAAAGGGCAGGGCATTACAAGGCAAGGCAAGAAAGGGCAGGGCATTACAAAGCAAGGCAAGAAAGGGCAGGGCATTATAAAGCAAAACAAGGTAAAAAGGCAGGGCATTACAAGGCAAGGCAAGAAAAAGGCAGGGCATTACAAGGCAAGACAAAGAAAGGGCAGGGCATTACAAGGCATGGCAAGAAAGGGCAGGGCATTACAAAGCAAGGCAAGAAAGGGCAGGGCATTATAAGACAAGTCAAGAAAGGGCAGCGCATTTTAAGACAAGGCAAGGCAAGAAAGGGCAGGGCATTATAAGACAAGGCAAGGCAAAAAAGGGCATGGCATTACAAAGCAAGGCAAGAAAGGGCAGGGCATCACAAGGCAAGGCAAAAAAGGACATGGCATTACAAGGCAAAGCAAAGCAAAGGCAAGGCAAAGCAAAGCAGAACAAGGGACATGCCGTCTTGGCGAAGTGGTTAGTGTCGCAGGCTCCCGGACAGGAAATTTGATTCCCAAGATCATGGATTTGATTCCTATCAGTGCCATTTACTTCTGGCATTTTTCTGCTCACAGCATCTCACAACAAAATTGAGTTTGCTGTATGCTCAGTTGGGAGGACTGGGACCACACAGTCGAGTTTCATCCTCATAAGGGATGCGTCTCTTTAGAGTGATGCTCAAATTTTCTGACCAACACTGCAGGTGTCTGTATCTCGCTGACCAAGTTGACGACGGGGGATATTATGAAGGTAAGTGTAGAGCACAACCCTGTCAAGAAGTCTCGGACTGGAATGGAAATCCTTAGCATCATCATCATCATCCTCATCATCCTCATCGTCATAAATCAGGGAAAAAATGTCTCAGATTCTGAATCCCTTCATGCCCTGCTCTCATGATGACCTCTGTTTTGATATCGTCCCTATGGCTATGGCTTTGGCTGTATTCTGTCAAGGTCACAGGTTTCAGCAACTTCAAGAGGACTGTCGTTGGACAGATGTGATGGCGCCCTCTGGAGGGAGAGTGAACTCGCGTTGGCTCCACGACAAAGCTATTATTGTCGTCAGTAGGGGATTTAGTAGATTGTGTCCTGCGTGTGTTGGATCAGAATAGGCATCAGCGAACACCACCGAAGTGACTCTGCAGCAGCGGTGGGTTGCCTCTTGATGACTTGAGATTGACTGCTCCTTGTAGATTGCCGGTGCCGCGGCTATGGCGGACGGGCCGGGCTATGGCAATGGAAAGGGGGGGGGGGGGGGGGGGGGGCGGTCGGAATGAGTGGCGTGGATGCAATGTCTCTGAGGTGGCACAGAAGATGGGACAGCAACAAAACAAACACAAACAAACAAATAACAAAAAACAAAACAAAACAAAACAAAAAAAAAAAAAAAAAAAACAAACAAACAAAAACAAAAAACACGGGCAAGGCAACACAAAGAATGGTGAAGCAAAGCAAAACAAGACAAATTAGGTTAGAGCCAGCATGGCAAGGCATGACAAGGCAAGTTAAGGCAGGCGGGGCAAAGAACGACATCACTGTGCACGGCAGAAACACAAAACAAATCATAGCCATGGCAGAACAAGTCTCGTCACGGCAAGACATGACAACGAGCGTTAAGTCAAGGCGTGTCATATCAAAACAAGTGTGACTAGAAAGTCTAGCCAAGGTAGGGCATGACATACTAAAGCAAGCGTGACAAGAAAGTCTAGTGGAGGTCAGGCAGGACATACCAAAGCAAGCGTGACTAGAAAGTCTAGTCAAGGTCAGGCGTGACATACCAAAGCAAGCGTGACTGGAAAGTCTAGTCAAGGTCAGGCAGGACATACCAAAACAAGCGTGACTGGAAAGTCTAGTGGAGGCAAGGCATGACATACCAAAGCAAGCGTGACAAGAAAGTCTAGTGGAGGCAAGGCATGACTAGGCAAAAAAGGGAAGACAAAAACGTTCTCATCCTCTCAACTTTCACGCCTACCCATTGGCGTTAGTCCTGCAGACATAACCACCTCCAAACACAGCTACACCCAGGCTCGTCCAGCGTGACTTCTGCCTCAGTAGCGGCAGTTCACACGGAGCAATTGATGTTAGATTGTCATACAGCAGCCAGACGACAAAGACTTTACTCGCCAAAGTAATAACACCGGCGCTCATGTAACGCAAATTCATTCATAACTCATACGTGATTACAATTTAACAACAACAGCAGCAGCTGTAATAGTGGTAGCAGCACCACTATGTGTGACCACCTATAACGGAAGTCAATCAGATATTATATTGGGGTATTTTGTAATGCGACAACGGCAGCTGAAACACCGTTACACGATGTCCATTTTGGCCCGAGTGAGATGTCATTTTAGGTCATTTTGTATCAGAATACACACAGACACATACTCACAGATACACACACACACACACACACACACACACACACACACACACACACACACACACACACACCCATGCGCGCGCGCTCACGCACAGACACACTCGTGCGCACACACACACACACACACGCACACACACACGCACACACGCACACACACACACACACACACACACACACACACACACACACACACACACACACACACACACACGCACGCACGCACACACACACACACACACACACACACGTACACACACACACACACAAGCACACGCGCGCGCGCACACACACACACACACACACACACACACACACACACACACACACACACACACACACACACACGCACGCACGGACTCAGGCACAAATACACGCACACACACATACACAAACACACACATACACACGCATGTATACCCCCCACACACATACACATGCGCGCGCGCACGCGCTCGCACGCACGCGCACGCACGCACACAGAGTATACTACAGACGGAAGGGAAAGGACACAGTGAGTAAAGAGGGAAAGGGAGAAGGTGGAACATGCATTGAGAAGTGATGGGTTTGGATAGCATTCACATAAAGAAGATGTTCTGGCACGACAGAAAACGGCAGGAAGCTCGTTCCATATGAATGGTTTGAGATTGCAGTTGAGGGTGGAGGTGCTGGGGTGGAGGTGCTGGGGTGGGAGGGTGGGTTGAGAGTAGACAGCAGAGGAGAACTTTCGTTGTGCTGAAGGATTTTGAGCTAAAAGCAGGCTAAGGCATATGCGAATAAACTATCCGAATCCTAGTTTGTCTGCCTGTCTGTCTCTCTCCTTTGTAACTGTCGTCTGTCTGTCTGTCTGTCTGTCTGTCTGTCACTCTATATCTATATGTCTGTTTATCTGTCTGTCTCTTTCTCTGTCTCTCTTCCTTTTCTGTCTATCTCTGCTTCTAACTCTTTTTATTTGTTTCCATCCTCTGTCTATGTGTCTATGTGTCACTCACTCACTCACTCACTCACTCACTCACTCACACACTCATTTTTCTTTGTCTCTCTGTCTGTCTGTCTTTGTCTGTGTCAACCTCCACCTGTCTTTTTCCGTCCATGTCTCTTTGTCTGTTCTGCTCCTCTCTCTCTCTCTCTCTCTCTCTCTCTCTCTCTCTCTCTCTCTCTCTCTCTGCCTGTCTTTGTCTATGCCTCTCTCTATCTGTCTGTTTCCGTCCATGTATCTCTGCCTGCTTGCATTTCTGCTTCTCTTTCTGTCTCTGTCTCTCTCTACGCGTATGTGTCTCTTAGGATTTATCATTCCTGCACTGTTTGACTCCTTACCCTTTTCACTATTCTGATTGATTTCTTGTTCCATGTAAATAATCAACACATGGAACAGATTCGTGTTTCTTTATTAATGCGAAAGGAGAGAGAGAGAGAGAGAGAGAGAGAGAGAGAGAGAGAGAGAGAGAGAGAGAGAGAGAGAGAATTTTTATTTACGAGGATAATAGATAAGCACTGACGCGCGTTTTTACATCCAGTCCTCGCCCTGAGTAGGGACTACAACATGCAGTGAAATGAAATAAAGTAAAAAGCAAACAAAGCGGTCATGCAATCATAATGGAACATCAAATGAAAATAGAAGAGAAATGAAAAAAAAAAAACAAAAAATAGAAATAGAGAGAGAGAGAGAGAGAGAGAGAGAGATTACGATTGGTGTGTGTGTGTGTGTGTGTGTGTGTGTGTGTGTGTGTGTGTGTGTTTTTTCTAGTGCTTTTTACCAGCGTCCGTCCATTTGCTTGTCTGTCGCAAAGACCAGAGAGAGAGAGAGAGAGAGAGAGAGAGAGAGAGAGAGAGAGAGAGAGAGAGAGAGAGAGAGAGAGAGAAATGTGCAAACGTACATGAACACCATAGATATATTCACCGTTACCATTTGATTACTGTCTAAGAAATAATATCTTCTTGAAGGAATGTTAAACGTTTGGTCTTATAAATGCTGATAGTAAACTTCCAAATGCCTCAATATCCTGTTTAAAAAAAACTGCGGAGGGAAGTAACTCTTTCCGTGTGTACCTATTACTACTTCCCCTGGCCTGGCAACAAGAATATCGTTGTTTTCCTCAGGAACTGACCGGAACAGGGGATCTAGGTTCCACGCTACCTTGGTGGAGGTCAGCACTGCAAAGTGCCTTGGTGGTCCCGTAAGGTGACCCTGAGGGACACCACACAAATTTGTTGTTTCTCCACACCAGTATGTGCATCTTTAATGTATTGTCGTAAACCCTGACCTGAATCTTTTTTTATCATTTTGTTTTGGAGAACTCGGAGAAACCTGAGAGCTTCTGGGTCTTGGACTACGGGATTTCCACATTTTTCTTTCTTTTTTGTGTGTGTGTAATGGATCTCTGAGTTTGTAGCTGGTGAAATCCAGGGAGGGGGGGGGGGGGGGGGGGGTTAATGACAAGCAGATGTGACATAAAAAAAAGGCATAATGTGTTACTGTGTTATACTTAACGCCATATTACCGCAGCTTTTACCAAAATGCTTGTACGCTGACACCGGGATAAGGCTAGGAATTGTCATTTCGTCGGCATCCCTACGATGCAAATCCTCTTGTAAAAAGAAAGAAAGTGAGAAAGAAAGAAACAAACAACAATAACAGCAACAGAAAAAAGCGTTCAGTTGTCTGT
>JADBJO010008935.1:0-2500 GCA_016801955.1 Conus betulinus | reverse complement strand
AGAGTGAACGAGGGATGAAGGGTGGAAGGAGGGAGAGGAGAGAAAGGGGCACATATATATATATATTGTATGTATGTATGTATGTATGTATATATATATATATATATATATATATATAATTATATATATATATATATATATATATTCCATAACGCTGAACAATTAAGAAGTGGGTGAAAACAAGTGCACAAGTGCAGGCTAACAATTCTTCAGTCATTATAAGAATGAGTTCACAAAGATTTGAAATTTTAGGGGAAAAAAATCAAAGATGAAGAAACTGGAGGAAATATATGCTGAATATGAGAAACCGCTCATTAGCTGCCTGAGGGAACCATCGTGATCCCTTCTGAAGGCAGATCTATTTGTATTGCCTGCTCCTAGGCCTTTCGTCCGCTGGATCGGACTCTTCAGGGAGACACGACTGATTGTATCTGCGCTCCTTGTGTCAAATAGAGACACACCACAGTCCATAATTGTGCGGTGTTCCTCACCACCAAGGATTCAAAAAAGAAATATATATGGAGAGAGAGAGAGAGAGAGAGAGAGAGAGAGAGAGAGAGAGAGAGAGAGAGAGAGAGACAGATTGAGAAACAGACAGCGAATGGCAGACGATATTAATCGTATTCATTAAAAGCATGCCTTCGCTTTCTCGTTTCAAAAAGCCTTGGAGTGCATGACTAGTAAAGGCTTGGACAAGCAGCAATGGTTACTGAAGGAATTGAACTCATTAATTATGGAGGTCTGGTCGATAAAGCTTGGGGAAGGGTGGAAGGATGGAGAGTGAGGTAACGTTCGTATGCTGGAGAGAGAGAGAGAGAGAGAGAGAGAGAGAGAGAGAGAGAGAGAGAGAGAGAGAGAGGGAGGTTGCGGATGTTTAAGTCATATAGCCATAGCCCCTAATGAAGGGGGTGTTGTGAACAAATCGTTTCAGACAAAAACAAGAAAGAAACAAATAATCAAACATCAATGGGTCTACAGGTAACTGGTAAACTCGATATCAAACAACATAGAGCAATTAATACCTACTACATGCCATACTTCGAATCTTAGATGCCTTGTACAAGAAAATTGGGAAACGTTCTTTAGTAGTTTCATTTGTAGATGCCATAAGTATTGTTAGTCGATCAGAGAGAGAGAGAGAGAGAGAGAGAGAGAGAGAGAGAGAGAGAGGAGAAAGACAGACAGACAGATAGACAGACAGACAGATAGACAGACAGACAGACAGGCAGACAGAGAGACAGAGGGAGAGAGAGATGGGGATAGAAGAGGGAGGGAGGGAGGGAGGGAGGGAGGGAGGGAGGGAGGGAGGGAGAGAGAGAGAGAGAGAGAGAGAGAGAGAGAGAGAGAGAGAGAGAGAGCTTGTGTTATTAGGAGCCTCCGCCTTCTAAAACGTTAAATTAATTAATCTCACTCTCTTGCAACACACACACACAACACACACACACCACACACACACACACACACACACACACACACAACACACACACACACAGAGAGAGAGAGAGAGAGAGAGAGAGAGAGAGAGAGAGAGAGCTTGTGTTTCTTAGGAGCCTCGCCTTGTAAAAACGTTAATCTCACTCTCTCGTAACTCTCGCAACATAGAGGGAGCGTGAGGGAGAGAGGTAACGAATGAATAACTAAGTGTGATTAAACTTTTTACAACGCTATAAGGTGGGGGTGGGGGGTGGGTGGGTGGGGGTGGAAGGCGATAACGTAAGTAGGAACATAAAACGACTGTGGAAAATTGAACTTTGATATACGGATCTATGACACAACGAAGTATGTCTCTACAGGCAATCCACGCCGCAGAGATTAAGGAATACTGAACCAGCGCACACAGGTTCCATATTCAGTGTATTGATCACCACGCGCACGCTCTCGCAATGGGAGCCATCAGCATTGAAGACAGGCCACCAACAATTCCAACATTCCCTTTTCGACAGCTTCCGCGTGTGGTCAAATGGCAGACAGGAGATTGGCCATTTTCCTTGCTGCTTCCTCCAAGCAGAGCGTTATGTCTTCACTTGTGCTGTCGAATGTTGGTCTCGCGAGGTGCCCCTCATTGAACACACACACACACCACACACAGACACACACACACACAACACACACACACACACACACACACACACACACCCACAGGAACTCGGGCACTTTTCACAAAACAGGGAGCGGCAAATACAACATGTTTTCAGTTTTAAAAAAAATCGACAAATAGAAACTATATCAGGAATGTGCAAGTACTCTGACCCCCCTATGTTCTTGAATCAGTTTCACATCATTCTGATGGTCTTCATTCACACTTACGTATGTGACGGTCATAAATAACCATCGAAAGAGAGTTTTGGAAGGGTTCATGGTCCAGTAGGAGCATGTACCTTCAGAATTCTGACCACCTGGTCAGTTACAACACCCGTGGGGTCCACGGCTTTCTTCTTTTTTCGGTCGTCCAATTTTTATTTTTGTTGTCATGTTGCGGGGACATCAGTGGCCTATTTTG
>JADBJO010008934.1:75000-89642 GCA_016801955.1 Conus betulinus | reverse complement strand
GTCAGAGAGAGAGCGAGAGAGGACCGAGAGGAGGGAGTGAAATGAGTGAAAGAGACAGACAGACTGATTGAGAGACAGAGAGAAGGACAGGCAGACAAACAAAAATACAGAGAGAGAGAGAGAGTGAGAGAGAGAGAGAGAGAGAGATGGGGGAGGGAGGGATAGAGGTCAGAGAGAGAGAGAGAGAGAGAGAGAGAGAGAGAGAGAGGGGGGGCACCATCAACCTTGTTGAGTGAGAGAACATGAGAGCAGAGTGTCTGTGGAGCCTATGAACACAGTACCATGTTCATCTCTTTGATCTCCATGGTGGAGAAAGGGAGGTGGGCAGGCCTCTGATGGATATACGTTATGAGCAGACATAGGAAGACGGTGAAGAGAAACACGAGATGATCATCACACATCGTTCAGACTGAAATGATGTGTGGAGTAACGACATTTAGAATGGATCGTCGACACGCACGTGATGGATGAGCCCTGTAAAGAGATGTGAAACTACACTAACTCACCTACATGACAGCGAAAAGAAGCAATGTAGCAGTGTTTGTAAATGCTAGATGGCCTCATTTTCTCATCCGAAGAGTTCTGCTTTCGTAATATAAGACCATGCCAATGGTCTCACAAAACACTCAATCATCCAGTCAGAATTTTGCTTTTGCATTCAGAAGAAGAAGAAGAAGAAGTTGCTGCCAAGTGCTGCTCTAAAAACACAGATTAATAGGGTTGCTTTTAGTAAAAGCTAATATTCCCAAACACCCGGATAGAGGTTATTGTTTGGCAATCCAAACATTGCCACGAATTTTTACAACAAAACAACAACAACGACAACAACACCAACAACAAATAGGCTAATTGATCACGGACTGGTATCGGCAGAATCTGAATTTGCGCTTGCTTTATGAATATTGTCCTGTTCTTCATACAATTGCTGTCCCTCATATATAACATAAAGATGCTGCTGTTGATGATAACGACAACAACAATAATAACTACACTACTTTTATTATGCTTCCTGTTTGCTTTTGAGAAAGCTAAACAAGAAACCATGTTACCCCCCACCACTGATTAAACTTTGCTGCCTGCCTGTTGCATCTCGAATTATATTCAAGATTGCTATCCTAGCTTTTCATTGTTTTGATAGATCTTTATCACTGTATTTATCCTCTCTTCATCAGTCCTCGCGCCTTCTGAAAGGCAGTTAAAAACGCACACCACAAAACCCTACTGCGTGTGTGTCCCTAAAGCTGATTTTTTTTTATCACGTGGCCAGAGATCATCCCACGATCAAGCTGCTGTTATCTAGAACTCTGCCATCCACTCTTCCAAAAATTCCAGCATACTTTCAAATCTGAAATGAAGATTGATTTCTTTTGTTTGTTTTTTTTTTCCCTGAAAAGGTACAATCTCATTCACCAACAGTTACAGCAGAACGTAATGGTCTGCTGTTTGGTTTAGTGTGTTTGTTTTACGTTTCTAAATGTGTCTCTAATATATGAAAGCATTTGGAATATTGGTCTACACATATACGTACATATACGTGATTATGCCACTATCGCACCACCTATAAACACCGCCACCGTTTTTCTACTACTACTACTACTACTACTACTACTATGAATGACGACAATGAAAAAGAAGAACAGCAACAAAAAAAAAAAGAGGAGAAACAACAACAAATAATATGAAATTATCAAAAGCCAGAGATATGTTCTCAATTGTAAAGAAACAGAGGGAAAACGTCACCAAAAAAAAGGACAAAGAAAATGCTCATATACATGAAAATCCAGTTTAAAGTTGACATCTATAAGCACATGAACTGACACAAAATATGTATGCATGTGAAGTACATAGATTGACAGTTCGCAGTTTAGACACACATGCACTGGGCACCTGTTACTACTAGACCGTTTCAACCAGACCAGAGCATCTGACCGAGTCCCAGCTATTGTAAAAATGGTCAGAGTTCAGTGCTTCTTCGTAAGCAGCAATAGCTTACGATGCGCCCGCGCGCGCGAGAGAGAGAGAATATTGTGAGATAGAGGAATAGACAGCGCGCGCACACACACACACATATATATATATAATTTACTTGTGGGGATAACAAGTGTAGCATAACAATTTTTTTTATCATTATAGTAATGATTTGGCAAAGATTCGAATTTTTTTTTTTTTAAATGTATATTATTAAAAATGAAAAATTCTCTAGGTGCATAAGGGAACCATCGCAATCTCTCCCGGCGACAAATCTATAGGTGCATAGGGGAACCATCGCAATCTCTCTCGGCGACAAAATCTGTATATAACGCCTGGTGCATAGGGGAACCATCGCAATCTCTCTCGGCGACAAATCTGTATATAACGCCTGCTGCCAGGTTTTTCTCTGCTGGATCGGAACACATTAGGGAGACACGGCTGTATGCGTCTGAGATCTTGGCGTCAAATAGAGACACACCACAGTCCTTAATTCTGTGGTGTACTCACCACCAAGGGTTCAAAGAAGAATCCAACAGCACCCGGAAAGCAGCCAGCTGAAGGTAGTAGAATAAAATAAAACGAAAGTGTGGACAGCTGAAAAGTTGCTGAAAAACTAAAAACATTATGCAAACAGTATAACATGTAGAGGACAATCTTTGAGCCTCTGCTTGAGGATCCATCTAAGGATTCAGGGGAGATAAAAAAAAGAATATGGAACAGTCTGAGTGGTCGGTTCTGCTGTTCAATAACTCAAGCATTGTCAGCGGCTAAGAATTGTATAGAGCAACCTTTACTTGGATCTCCTTTACTTGGGTCTCCTAAGAGATGCAATCGCCCACCGATTTACCAAAACAATATTATGATGAACAATTCAGTAGCGGGGAAAAAATAAGTGTAGGTTAACAATTCTTCCAGCATTATAGTAATGACTTGGCATAGATTCGAAATCTTAAAAAAAGAATGTCTATTGTGAAAATAAAAAAAGCCTTCACTAGCTGCATGAAGCAACCATCGTAGTCCCTCTCGAAGGCAGATCTACATTGGTTCAAAGAAGAATCCAACAGCACCCCGAAAGCAGCCAGCAGAAGGTAGTAGAATAAAATAAAATGAAAGTTTGGAGAGCTAAAATGTTGCCGAAAAACTAAAAACCGTATAAAATGTATAATACATACATACATACATATACATATACATATATATATATATATATATATATATATATATATGTATTATATATATATATATATATATATATGCAGATAGACACACACACACACACACACACACACACACACACACACACACACATAGACATGGAGGAGGAAATACCTTAGATATTTCTCCTGAAAGCAGCAGTGTCTCCCCAGGTGAGGTCAAATCACCCGAAGCGTGTCAGCCCGTGGTTCCGTTCCTTGTTATAAAAGACACTCCTCTGTCGGCAGTATGGGCATCACCCGGTGTGTACACTGCACAGCACAGCAAGCAAATGTTTTGTTGGGAGTACGTCTCTTTAATGAGCCGAGTGGGTGTTGGTTATTGTCTGGCGGGATACCAGATTCTGGAGCAGTATCAAAGCCCCCCACCCCCCCCCCCCCCCCCCCCCCCACCCCCCCCCCCCACCCCCTCCCTCTTACATACTTTGAGAGGTACTTCAGAGGAATGGTAGTCAGTTAATGTCTCTCTCTCTCTCCTCTCTCTCTCTCTCCTCCTCTCTCTCTCTCTCTCTCTCGTGTGTGTGTGTGTGTGTGTGTGGTGTGTGTGTGTGTTTCTTTTGCTGCTCTGTCTCTCGTCTCTGTCTCTCTCTCTCTCTGTGTGTGTGTCTTTCTTTTGCTCTGTGTCTTGCTCTCTCTCTCTCTCTCTCTTCTCTCTCTCTCTTCTCTCTCTCTCTCTCTTGGTCTTCTCTCTCTCTCCCTCTCCTGTCTCTCTGTCTGTCTCTCTCTCTCTCCGACTCGTCCTATGTCCCTCTTTGTCTGTCTGTCTGTCTGGCTGTCCTCTCTCTCTCTCTCCTCTCTCCTCTCTCTCTCTCCTGTCCTCTCTCTCTCATTTTCACTCTCTCTGCCTCTCTCTCTCTCTCTCTCTCTCTCTCTCTCTCTCTCTAAGATGATTTAGAGATCATTATTATGCTCTCTGCCCATCTCATCCAAGTTTTCACTTGACCATTTGTCTGTCCGTCTGTCTGTCTGTCTCTGTCTCTATCACTGTCTCTCTTTCCCCCTCTCTCTTTCTCCTCCATCGCTAATCTCCCCTTGCACACCCCAAGCCTATTTCCCTTTACTCTCTCTCTCTCTCTCTCTCTCTCTCTCTCCTCTCTCTCTCTCTCCTCTCTCCTCTCATCAAATCAGTCTTTGCATAGGCAGACAGCTGAGCAAAGAGAAAAAGACGTGCCTGTGAATAACAAAACAGAGGGCCATGATACACAGAAAATCGTTTCTGTAATGTGTCTGGGGAAGAGTACAAGGACCTGGGGCTGTGCTCCTTGTCGGAGACGGCACAATTCAAAGGAGGGGGGGGGGGGGGGGGGGGGGGATGAGGGGATGCATGGCAGCCATCATAAATGCCTGGTCCAAGAAACAGACAAATGATGACATCATTTCGCCTGCAAATGAAGCGAGCCGTAGGATCACACAGAGACGCTCGTAAAGAGCTGTGAGCCGTAAAAGCCAAAGACTTCTCTTCATGTCGCCATACATTGTCTTTGCGTTCAGATGACTGAGTTCTGCATGTGTTTCAACGTGGCCTGTATCTTTTTACAATTTTGATTTTTTGGGGGGGTGCGTTCAGGAGGGTGTGTTAAGGAATGGTGTGTTGACAAGAATTTCCATTTGTGCCTGCAATTGTTTATGATCTCAACTTTTGAATTCAGAGTTGCTAGATGAGGTTTGCATAATATCAGCCACTTTTCTGTAGAACATAGGTTGCATTTTTTTAGAGATATTATTGTATGGTGCTGCTCTTTTTATAATTTTTCCATGATATATTGTAGTCTATTTTTTATCTTTAAGTTTCCAAATGTGTTTACTTAGTTCTGTTTGGTTTTTTATTTTTCATTTTTGAAGGACTGTTTATGGTTTGCATATCTAGTTTTGAAATGGTTTGCAGTAATCCCTATGTATGTTTCTTTGTCACTATCAGTTGTTACTGTGGCTTGGTATACAATATTATTGTAAAGGCATTTATTATTCAGGGGGCATTGATCTTTTTTAGTGCAGTTACAAGATGTCCTTTTGTTACCCTTTTTGGCTGTGTTGCCTTTAGTTTTGTTAGATGAGTCAATTATGTTTTTGAGGTTGGCATACATGAATATGATAGCTTGATGGTGTTTTTTATTGAATATTTTAGATAGTACATGTTCTTTTGGAAATGATGTTATAAGAATTTTAAAGAATTCTTTTCCTACATTAGTCTTTATTCTTCCATCATATGGGGGATTATACCATATGATCTTCCTTTTCCTGTTTTTCTTATTACTGTTCATGTTATTATCTGGGTTGTATTGTAGTTTGTAGTTGTAGCCACTTTTTTCAGTGCCTCTTGGTATTCAACTGCTGCACTGTTGAATACTTTCTCGTTGCATGACAGGTTAGATAGTCTTTTGTTTATGCCATTGGGTATGGTTTTTAGGATAGAAGGTGGATGGTTACTTTTGATGTCTACGTAGATGGGTATATCGTTAGGTTTTTTATATGGTTTGTATACATGGTCATTAAGGTCTAATGTTATGTCTAGGTAGTTTACTACCTTCTTGTTGGCTTCTACTGTGATTTTTAAGTTATGGCTTCCAACTAGTTCACATGTTTCGGCACCATCATATGAACCCATTGTGACATCAAATGTGGAATTATTGCTGGGTTTTTTTTTTCTTTCCAAGTATCATTACTGCTGTGGAGTAGAGTTTTTTACAGACAGACAGACAGACAGTACAGAGAGAGAGAGAGAGAGAGAGAGAGAGAGAGAGAGAGAGAGAGAGAGAGAGAGAGAGTTTACATTTACATGTGCATCTTGATGTGTGCGACGCATAACGATCTTTCTTTGCCACCCCTTAAAGCGCTCCGCTTTGGAATTTATTCGAAGCGTGAATGCTGGCAACTTGTTTGAGAATATCCTGTTTGCGCGGTTAACGGAGCGTGGGAAATAGGGTCCATGTGCCACAGAGCAGAGTCGGGTGATGCGCATATCAGCAGTATTCACAGTCGACGCTCTTGTATGCTTCTCCTGCCATTGATGGTCGCAAACTGCGATGAAATGAGGGAGACGCGGCAGATCTCTATATATGGAAGGGGAATGTAGACACGGAGAAGGAAAAAAAAATGGAAAAAAAAACAAAAATAAAACGTGGGCTGGGGTGGAAGAATGCTGTGTTGTGTGGAAAAAAAAATGGTGGCGAATCCTAAAGAGTGAGGGCCGGGAGTGGGGGTTGGGAGGGCGTTGCGTGTCTTTAGGACTTGACAACAAATGTATGGAATCGTGACAAGAATACCCGTGCTGTGTCAGATTCTGAACACACTTCTATCCCCCCCACCCCCCTTCTCTCTCTCTCTCTCTCTCTCTCTCTCTCTCTCTCTCTCTCTCACACACACACACACACACACACACACACACACACACACACACACACACGCTGAGAAAAAAGAAGAAAAACTGGCCTCAGGGCATGAAGAAACACACACACACACACACACACACACACACACACACACACACATATACACACACACACGCACGCACGCACGCGCGCACAAGCAAGCACACACACACACACACACACACACACACACACACACACACACACACACACACACACACACTGTTAAAAGCCAAAAAAAGAATTTTAAAGAGAAAGGGTCTGTGCACAGACTGACTGGATGACGAAGTAGTTCACAAGTAATACGGGTCATATCGAAACCAGTCGTCGGAAATGGCGACAACTCGTAGGGGCGCTCCTCACATATTGTTTAAGATCTTCCGAACATCCGTTCCCTTCCTCCCCCTCCCCACACCTCGGCGCATCTGGACACAACATTACGACAGTCGTTGGACTGCGACTTTCTGTAATTGAACACCGAGCACAGAAAATACTGAAGCTGCAAAGCTTGAGGAGCTCTTTTACTTTCTAAACACAGGTGTATTAACAACTTGTAATTTATGCTTCATTTCAGCTGACAGTCTTGCCTAACTGTAGTTACTCTTGCTTGGAGATAGATGACGGGTGGAAGAGAGGTTTGCTGAACCTGTCATTTTAGCTTATGTGGGTGATTTTATAATGACACACAAATGTGGTCGAAGTAGACCGATGGTTTGATCATAAGTTTGGAAGGGCGGGGAGGTAGGGATGGGGGTGGAGATCATGGGGATGCATGAGGGGTGTGGAGAAAGGCAAGGCAGTATAATGCCAGATCTGTGTCGGAGGTGGAAGAGGACGACTCTTTCTCAAGTTACATAGGTTCAGAGGCTGAAGGATAGGTAAAAATACTGAGAGAGAGAGAGACAGAGAGACAGAGAGAGAGAGACAGAGAGAGAGAGAGAGGGGGGGAGAAAGAAAGAAAGAAAGAGAGAGCCAGCCAGACAGACAGACAGACAGACAGACAGAGAGAGAGAGAGAGAGAGATGAGAGAGAGAGAGAGAGAGAGAGGAGAGAGAGAGAGAGAGAGAGAGATCGCCGATGTGTTCCACTCCATGATCAGTCAAATTTACCCGGCAAAACACTGTGCTTTTTATTGAATAATCAGGAGCTTGATATTGCACTGGATATGTAATGAAATAGGATGACACGAAAACTGTGATGTGAATCAGCACACAGAAAGAAGCAATGAGTTATGGGGCAGGTCCTCAACTTAACCGAATCAGAAACTGTCACCCAAGGGCTCTAACAAAATAATTACTGATAGAAGCCCCATTTCAAAGAAGAAAACAGTCTGCCTCCACTGCCAATCCCATCCGATCCCATCCCTCCCCTACATACAGCCATTCCTCCATCTCCCTCGCTCAGCACACGATTTGATGAATATAGGATGAGGTATCGGATTTCATCCGAGACGGAAATTATGTTTTTCTTTGCCGGGGGTGAAACGTGGTGGAGAACAATGAAGACTGAGATAAGAGAAAAAGAGAAGCAAAAATATCAAAACAAACGGTCAGCCAATAGACTGCCGGGAACAACATGATGAAAAATATTGATTCTGAAACCCGAAGACTTCCAAGGTAATACAAAATTATCATCACGTCAGACATCATTCGCCTTCGGCCTTCTGCGCTGTGAAGAACCTTTTGTAGAAAACCGAGGATCCCCTGAGCAAAGGGTGTTTGTCCGATTTGAATAACAATGACACACAACAACAGCCACAATGACAACAACGACGACGAAAAACATCATTTCTGATACTACTACTACAACTAGCACTAAAACCACCACCACCATTGCAATGACTACTACAATGATTGCTGCTGATAATATTACGACTGCTTCTTCTCACTATCATCATCATCATTATCATCACAATCATCAACCACAACTACCTCCTCCACCACCATCATCATCCACGATTACCACCACAACCACCTCTACCATCATCATCATTATCACCATTATCACCATCACCACCATCGTCATCATCATCAGCAGCAGTAGTAGTAGCAACATCATCGTCACCGTTGTCAGACAACAATGGCTATAGCAACAATGTTACTGATGAAAACAACAATATCAATAATACTACTAATGAGGTAGATACTAAGTAAGTATGTAGAATCAGATGGGTATTCGGCAGAGCATAGACCGCCGACAAGGTCAAACCAATCTTGGATTCTTCCTTTGAATCAGTTCATGGGTGAAAACATAAACATCTCTCATCAGGGGGAAGAATGCTTAGTACAGGGAAGTAATGTTTTGTGATACTTGCGTGTACTTTCTCGTTTAATAGGAATTATATAATACGGAATAACAATGGTACTATCGGATGAAAATATCTTCTGTTCTATTAAAATGTATCACTTTGTACGGAGTTATCAAATTTGTTATAGCAACTGTAAAATTTCAAGGGCTTTTTTGTTGCATAATTCTGCTGACAAAAATACGTTTTCAAATAAACTAACATGAACTAGAACAAGGAAACTAGACAACCAAACAAGCGATCAACGGACTTGGGTGAACATATATAACCTCGCTGATTAAGGTTTTTAGCATTGAAAAAAAATGTTCTACTTATAACCCCCTCCCCCAATAATAATAATAATAATATAATAATAATAATAATAATAAATAAATAAATGAATAAATAAATAAATAAATAATGATAAAATAAGATAAAAATGAAAATAATAGATTTTTTTTTAATCCAGCATAACAACACTGGTGCCAACATAATTCAAAACATTAATAGAAAGTAACCAACCAAGCATGCTATCTTTTTAAAGCTTGACTCACCATCGTGTCCCTTCAATCAAGAACACAGTTACACCACATCAACACAAACACACACTTTGAAAGGAGACAACCCACAACTCCGTCATTAACCATTTTCCTACACGCTGAGGTTGTTGCTTCATTTTTCCTCTTTTCTCTCTTTTTTTTTCTATTTCACACAAACAGAACCACCATACGACTGGACGGTATTCTTCATGGGATTGAAACACATACAGATTCAACCTCCATCAACCGTTTTGCCCACGTGAAAGATGTTCACATACACATTCAATCTCCATCAACCGTTTTGCCACGTGAAAGACGTTCACAGACATATTCAATGTCCATCAACCGTTTTGCCACGTGAAAGACGTTCACATGCACATTCAATCTCCATCAACGGTATTGCCACGTGAAAGTCGTCCCACATACACATTCAATCTCCATCAACCGTATTGTCACTGAAAGATTCATATACACATCAATCTCCATCAACCGTTTTGCCACGTGAAAGACGTTAAAAAGACGATGAGCGAATCTGTAAAACCCAGCTCGGCAGTTTTACAGTAAGAGTTCCCGAGTAACAGATTTGAATTTAAAGAGCAGGGAATACCGGAGAAGATTGGAAACTGCCCTGACAGGGAGAAGGCCTGCATGCTTCTCAGCGTGTGGCTGAAATGCTGAAAGGTTCCACGCCATAATGAAGATGCAGCGCTTTGTGATACGTCATTGGACATTAAACTGTACCCCTGCATGCTGAGCACTCTCGTACCTTTGTGAGCCTTGTCCTGTCCTGCCTTCTCTGCGCCGTGTCAGTGCCAGCAAAGAAAGTGAAATTGTTCAAATATCTTCAGAGAGAGAGAGAGAGAGAGAGAGAGAGAGAGAGAGAGGAGGAGAGCCTTGTCTTCTTCTGCCTTCTTTTTACCCTGCCCCGTGAATATCCTAGTTTGCCAGCAAAGAAGTGAAATTGAGAGAGAGAGAGAGAGAGAGAGAGAGAGAGACAGAGACAGAGACAGAGACAGAGAAGGGACAGAGAGACACAGAGAAGGACACAGTGAGACAGAGAGATAGACAGACAGTCTGACAGACAGACTGAGAGAGAGAGAGAGAGAGAAACAGACAGACAGACAGACAGACAGAGAGATGTCCGTCGGAAATATATAAATAAATAGATAAATGAAGGGGAGAGAGAGAGAGAGAGAGAGAGAGAGAGAGAGAGAGAGAGAGAGAGAGAGAGAGAGAATGAGACAGAGACAGACAGACAGACAGACAGGCAGACAGACAGGCAGACAGACAGAGAAGAATTGATGTAATTGTGTGGACGCGTTTGAAGCTTTTTCTCTTCAACAATATCTAACTCACTACCAGCAGAAAACAACGAGATATATGCAATAAGCGAACAGACTACCGTGTTGTCATGGAGTATTAAATGACTGGGCAGTCGTGTTTGAATATCTTCTATGAAGTGGGGAATCTTACTGAGGAATACTTCATCTGTACAATTCTTTCCTACGAAATAGTTCACCAAAAACAAGCAAGGAACACACCGTCAAATACATTCATTTGGTGATGGTACTTAAATGTATAAACCAACATTTTATAAAAAAAACAAAAAAAGGAATGTTTATCATTTGACTTTCGTATTCTCATGCTCCGTTCATGAATAATCAATATTATTGTCTTTTGAGGAGAAAAAATATGCACACACACGCACACGCACGGACGCACGCACGCACGCAGCCCCCCCCCCCCCCCCCCCCCCCCACACACACACACACACACACACACACTCACGACACCTTTTTAAGAAGAGATGATGAAGGACGATATGCAATCCCGAGTCCATATGCGCATACTCTCTTGTAAACGATGAAAGGATTTTTCCACACAAAGTGCAGTCAGTGGATTCTGCACGAGAGGGCAGAGTGAAAATGATACTTTAATCTCAAACACCCAGGCCAGAAGCAGTCATGGCGTCAGATAATGGCAGCATTCAGAGTTCAAAATAGCGAGAGATGTATGGCTGAACAGAGAAGGTGAACACGGGTCCAAAAGGGCAAAGAAACTAAAAATGATCAGCGCAGCACTCAGACGAGAAGGATCCGAAAACCAGACAGACGTTTACGTCATTCAGACGTAAATAATGTGTGATGAAGCCGATGAAGCCTTACACCTGAAAGATTTCGAGTACACGTGAGACTGATGAGCCATGAAACTTGGGGGAGGGGGGGGGGATGGTGGGAGTGGGGGTGGTCATATTGTGAAGTTTGTTGTCGTTGTTGTTATTTTTCTTTTCGCTTTCTTACATTCAAATTGAAATCTGTCTCTCTGTTTGTCTGACTATCTATCGACCTTTTTGTCTTTCCATTTATCATTTTTTTGTTTTCTTCCTGTCTGTCTCTCTATGGATCTGTTGGTCTACCCATATATCTACCTTTTGTGTCATGAACGAGTGTCTGCCAAGGGTCACTACAATTTAAACTTTCAGGCTAGTTTGAAATGTTCCAGTTATGCAAACTTAAAAGCTTTAAAAGAATTGCTTGTCAAACACTTGAGCATGGTCTACTGTGCATTACACAAAATGAGAACATTTTACCGGAGGCAATCATAGAAAATGTGTAGCATGTTTGCAGAAGACAATTTATTTTGAGAAAATCTTCATCTACCAAAATCTTCTTCTCTAAAACGGGCCAGACACCCGTCGATCACACCTTGTTGCATTTTCCCACCCATCCCTCCCCCTCCCCATGCCCCTTCTCCCGTCCAATGCTGCCCGAATCCCCATCCCACCTCTATCACACACACACACCACACACACACACACACTGAAGCAAAGAAAATCGAATGCAACACTGAATCTAACAGCCCTCTTTTTTTTCTATAAGAAGCAATACATTTAGACGATTTTTTTTGTGCCACACAAAGTGCAGTAACTGGAATCTGACTCTGTATGGAATTCTCTGGCTGCAGGCATTCACTGCATCAGTAAGGCAGCATTCAGAGTTCAAAACAGCGCCAGATTCATGGCTGAGCATAGGCCATAATTGGCGCCAAACGGGAGGCAATTCAAAGAAACAGAATGATCAGCACAGCACTCAGATGATAATGATAACAGAATGATCAGCACAGCACTCAGATGATAATGATAAACAGAGAATGATAAGCACAGCACTCAGATGACAATGATAAACAGAATGATAAGCACAACACTCAGATGATAATGATAAACAGAATGATCAGCACAACACTCAGATGACAATGATAAACAGAATGATAAGCACAACACTCAGATCACAATGATAAACAGAATGATAAGCACAACACTCAGATGACAATGATAAACAGAATGATCAACACAGCACTCAGATGACAATGATAAACAGAATGATCAGCACAGCACTCAGATGATAATGATAAACAGAATGATCAGCACAGCACTCAGATGATAATGATATACAGAATGATAAGCACATCACTCAGATGACAATGATAAATAGAATTATAAGCACAGCACTCAGATGACAATGATAAATCGAATTACAAGCAGCACTCAGATGACAATGATAAATAGAATTACAAGCGCAGCACTCAGATGACAATGATAAATAGAATTATAAGCGCAGCACTCAGATGACAACGATCCAGAACACATACAGACGATCACGCCATCGAGACGTAAATAATGCATGTTGAACCCTCACACACACAACATTATTATAACCTGTGAGACTGAGGAGTCAGGACACTGGAGGGGGGAGTGGGGGATCATAATTATGCGTGGTTCTTTTGTTCCTCATTACATTAAAAGAGAAATCTTTCTATTTGTCTGTCTGTCCATCAGTCTGTCTGTCTGGCTGGCTGGCTGGTTGGCCGGCTGGCTAATCGGCCGTCAGTCCGTCCATCCATCCATCTGTCTATCTATCTCTACCACCCACCATCTATACTAAAAACCATACCCAGTGGCATAAACAAGAGATTATCTAATCTGTCACATAATGAAAGAGTATTCAACAACGCAGCAGCAGAATACCAAGAGGCATTGCAAAAAAAAAATTTTGACAGCATCCTTCCCAAAAGAACACAAATTGTCCAAAATATCAACAAGAACACCATCAAACTATCATATTCATGCATGCCTAACCTTAAAAATATAATTGATTCATCCAACAAAATGAAAAGCAACAGCAAAGCAAGAAGGGTGAAGAAAGGAAATCCTGCAATTGTGCTAAAAAAGAACAGTGTCCCTTAAGCAACAAATGCCTCTATAACAACATTGTATACCAAGCCACTGTGACATCAGAAAATGAAAAAGAAACATACACAGGGATCACTGAAAATCACTTCAAAACCAGGTACGCAAACCATAAACAGTCATTCAACAAAGAAAATACAAAAACCAAACAGAACTGAGCAAATATATTTGGAGACTTAAGACAAAAAAAATAAACTATAACATATCCTGGAAAATCATAAAAAGGGCATCACCATACAATAACATTTCAAAAAGATGCAACCTATGTTCAACAGAAAAATGTTTAATACTATGCAAACCATACTTAGCAACCCTAAATACTAAAGTAGAAATAGTAAACAACTGCAGGCACAAATGGAAATCGTTGTCAGCAAACGCACCCTGAACTGTAAACAACCCCCCAAAAACGAACAACACGTGCAGCCAATCCGCACGTGCAAACAGTGACATCAGGCCATATAACACGGCAGTAGGCGACCCAAAACCATCTAATGTCTGTCTAGCTATCTATTGACCTGTGTGTCCGTCTGTCTGTCTGTCTGTCTTAATGTCTGTCCGTCAGTCTTTATATCCATATGTCCACTTTTCGTGTCATGTCTGCCAGGGGCCATTACAACTAGTTCAGCCATGTCTTGAAATCACTACTCACGCAATATTAAAAGAGAACAAATTCATATAAAATGAACACTTACAGTGAAACATGTTTTGCTGTATAGTACACAAATCTAATCATTTTTACCTGACGAAATCGTTGAAAATGTGAATCCGTTTTGGACAATGCAATTGATTTTCAGGAATTTTCATCTGCTAAAACCTTCTGTTCTAAAACGGGCCAGACAGCGTTCACTTTGCCTAATCGACCCACTTCTTGCATCATTCTTCCCCTTCTCTCCAGCTACTTCACATCCCCTACCCCCCCCCCCCCCCCCCCCCCCTCCCCCAAAACACTACTCTAATCTCCATCCCATCTCTCAATCACTGTCACAGACACTCAGGCACAGACAACATACAAACCAAGCG
>JADBJO010008934.1:47500-62500 GCA_016801955.1 Conus betulinus | reverse complement strand
TTTAACCCGCTTTAGTAACTATCGAGTCTATGTGTTTTTTCCAGTTTAGTTTTGGTGTAAGTAGGACGCCTAAAAATTTTACTTCAAGTTTATAAAAAAATTCCCCGTCCTCCCAGAAAGAATATAGGCAAGTTACTTGGGTTATATCCATTGTTAAAGAGAACCAAATGTGTCTTTTCAACAGAGAATTGAAAGCCGTTTCAAATGCATATAACTATTTAATTATCCAGCTCGTTCTGAAAGAGCTTCTGAATATAATTTATGTGACGTAAATTTGTTCTTTTCTTTAAAGATACATTAGAGCTACCTTGGTATATGATGAAAAACATGCACATAAGTCATATAGCATTACGTTGAATAACAAAGGGGAGATAATAGAACCTTGTGGAATTCCCATATCTATAGATCTTGAGGATGATAAAGTCACACCAACTTTGGTCATTATATGTCTCCCACTTAAAAAGGATTTCACATAATTGTAGACGTGACCAGAAAGACCAATTTGTTTAAATTTATACAGTAGTCGGCTGTGTGCCACACTCTATCGTAAGCTTTAGTAAGATCAAAGAAGGAAGCAAGATTTTCTCTTCCTCTGGACACAAGGAAGCGGGGGCCAGCCACGGGAATCCTCATCACAGCACACACAGGCCCAGCGCTAAAGCTTAAATGTCAGTTGAAACTGAGAGGTCACGAGGGTTACTTCCTCATTCAATCCCGGAAGCTCTCGGCATTTCAGCCAATCACTGAGAAGCGAGTGGCATTTCAGCCAATCACTGAGAAGCGAGTGGGTCTTCGTCTGTCGGACTCTGTTCTTTCTTGAGTGTCGTGGCAGGAGCTCTGGAAGTCTCTGGCATTTTGTTGTTCTGCACTATCGCTTCACCTGTGACACTTCCAAGCTGGGCTACCAACAATGGACGTTAGAGGTGGTGGTTGTCGTTGATGTGGTAAAATGGTTGACGGAAGACGTGATTGTTTGATGTTTTGTTTGATTTTGCCTGTAAAGATTGCAATAAGCACCCGTTCAACCAGAAGACGTTTCTGTGTACACACACACACACACACACACACACACACACACACACACACACACACACACACACACACACAGAGACACACACACAGAAGAGAGAGAGAGAGAGAGAGAGAGAGAGAGAGAGAGAGAGAGAGAGAGAGAGATGAGAGAGAGAGAGAGAGAGTTTAGGTTTGACCAACATATTTCATTAATTCTTATTAATCTATCTATCTATTATTGCATTTGCTCGTTCATCAATCTATGTATGTATGTACTAATTATCTATTTTTGCTTATTTATGTGTTTATGTTCGTATTTATCTATTCATTTATTGATCTATTTATTCATGTGATTATTGACCAAGTCACGTTTGTCTATACGTGAGTACTTCTGTGATATCTGTGGTCTAATAGCCTAGTAGACGGGGTTTAGCACATACACAGTGGCGATTCCTTGACTAAACTGAAACTGAAATGTGCTTACGATCTAAGAAAAAAAAGCATCATGGCCAAATAAAGCACACTATTAGAACACATTTACTTTGTGGGCTTTTAGTATTGAACATAATGTCATATTTTATCTTAGATATTTTACAGACGATAGAATTGTGACTGTCACTGCATTGTTCTTTCATTTTGGCCACAACACTGCTAGATCATTTGCCGTTCATCTTGACCACAATACTGCCATCATTTGTCTTTCATCTTGACCACAATACTTCTGATCGATCTTGGTCACAACGCTGCTGATCATTTGTCTTTCATCTTGACCACAATACTGCTGATCATTTGTCTTTCATCTTGGCCACAATACTGCTGATCATTTGTCTTTCATCTTGGCCACAATACTGCTGATCATTTGTCTTTCATCTTGGCCACAATACTGCTGATCATTTGTCTTTCATCTTGGCCACAACACTGCTGATCATTTGTCTTTCATCTTGGCCACAATACTGCTGCTCATTTGTCGTTCATCTTGGCCACAATACTGATGCGCATTTGTCTTTCATCTTGGCCACAATACTGCTGATCATTTTGTCTTTCATCTTGGGCACAATACTGCTGATCGAACGCACCTTATTTTAGCTGTGTTGTGGGCGGGTATCCATGACACGACGGTTTCACTGAACCCCCTGTTTTATATGTCAACGTAGGATGAGAAATGAAGACGGGGGAAACCGCCAAGCAACAAATGACTGGAGTGCCAGTGGATGCTGAACGGTGCCACCTTTCGCACACTGAAACACTGCCATGTGTGCTCAGGTAGCAGCAACGTCGTTGTCCATGTGCCTGCCGCAACAGTCGTCATTTACTCAGACATCGCCAAGTGTACTGACCTCCGTGAATAAGGGACGTCCTGCTCCTTTGGAACTGTCGGTTGGCTGAGCCATGTCTGCTCATCTATATGAATGGTGTTATACTGTAGACAAGTCTAAGCACAATTGTACACGTAACAGATAATACTTATCAAGAAGACAAATCAGGAAAAAAATAAGTTAAAAAAATAAGTTTAAAAGGATAGGGAGAGGAAACTAACGCAAATACAGACCATGCCCATCAGCCATTACAACGTAAAGCACGTCTTCCTCGCTCAGGAAAGCAGGTAACACTGATTTCTTGAGAAAAGACTGAATTTGAAAACGCAATTATATTCGGGCTTTGGACAATCAAGATAAACGAAATGTGTTTGACAGCATGACAGGATTGTAATGTACGCTTACTTTCACGATATATCCCAGCGCCAGCCAGGCCCGAGAGATATAAACACCTGCAGTGTTCGTCAGGAAATTTGAGCAACACTCTCAGAGATACATCCATGAAGTGGATCAGGAAACTCGACTGTGTGGTCCCAGTCTTCCTAATTGAGCCCGTAGCAAACTCAACCCCGGGTAGGAGCTGGTCGGAGCAGAGATCCCACATGGCTCTAGTAAGAATCGAACCTACGACCTCCCAGCCGGGAGTCCGCGACGCTAACCACTTCGCCACGGCGACTGGTTGTTGATTATTTTCTTGCTCATCTTTTTGCCTAGGTGTGGGCTTCCTGTGTTTCGCATGCATTTTTTTCCTTCCCTAATCTCTTTGTCTATGTTAAGTTGTCTGTTCTTCTCTTACCACTCATATTCTTGCCTAAGTCTGTTTTTTTTACTCTCCTATTGTTATCTTTTTCATACTTTTTAAGCCTGAACTGGGCTCTCTTTCATTTTTTGTCTGTCTGTCTGTCTGTCTGTCTTCTCTCTCTCTCTCTCTCTCTCTCTCTCTCTCTCTCACACACACACACACACACACACACACACACACAGACGCATGCATGCACAGAGGCAAATGCACAGAACATTTTTTTTAAAAAATGACTAGGCTAATGCATCAATGTTCACAAGCATACAGGGAGGGAGGGAGGCAGAGAGAGAGAGAGAGAGAGAGAGAGAGAGAGAGAGAGAGAGAGAGACAGAGACAGAGACAGAGACAGAGTGAGAGAGAGACAGAGAGAGAGACAGAGAGAGACAGAGAGAGAGAGAGACAGAGAGACAGACAGACAGACAGAGACAGAGACAAAGACAGAGAGACAGAGAGAGGCAAGGATACAGATAGGAACAGACAGACAGAGACACAAAACCAGACAGATAGGCAGATTCAAAGAGCTCCTGCCAACATGCTTCTGTAATTCCATGCACACCTGCATCTGGTTCTCTATACACCTGCATCTAGTTCTCTATACACCTGCATCTGGTTCTCTATACACCTGCATCTGGTCCTCTGTACATGCAAGCCGTCTTGGCCCCTGGTGAACATTACACGCCCAATGCCAAATTATTCAGTATCATGCTCTGGACGTTACCTCTGCACTTAAAGCCAACGCCAGACAACTTCTGACCGTGACTTGGAAGCTGCCAAAAAAGTGCCCAGCACTTGCACGAAGTAATCTAGTCTTTGTTCGTTGCTCACAGTGTTCTGATAGAGAATCGTAACCAGCAGACATCAACAGATGAAAAGAGAACCAGTTTTTGCCTGGCAAGAAAGCTGGTTCTCTTAATCACATTAATGATATTCTCTGAGTATATGTGGAAGCATACAAGAGAGAGAGAGAGAGAGAGAGAGAGAGAGAGAGAGAGAGAGACAGAGACAGAGAGACAGACAGAGACAGACAGACAGACAGACAGACAGACAGAGTAGATCACACACCAGCTAGGTAGATTCAAAGAAAACAGCTGCAGACACATTTCTGCAATTACATGCACAGTTGCAAGACGGTTTACTGTACAGTCAAAACATCCATTGTCTCCACCAACCACTAAATCAACAATGCCAGATTACCCAGTGTCAGGCATTGCACGTTACCCCTGCACTTAGACCCAACATCAGAAAGCTTCCTACGTTTGTGACTTGGAACCAGACACATGCACAAAAGGCCCAGTGCATGTATCAGCATCACCAAATGATCTGCTGTGTTCTTTGCTCACAGCGTTTGCTATTGTAAACAGCAGCGTAACATGAAGGCATCAACTGATGAAAAGAGAACCAAAGTTGTGTGACAGACAACCTGGTTCCATGGATGGAATGAACGATAGCCTCTGTATGTATGTTTTTTTTCTTTTGTGCCGTGCAAGTATACAAAGGTAAATGCAGAGAGAGAGAGAGAGAGAGAGGAGAGAGAGAGAGAGAGAGACAGACAGACAGACAGACAGACAGACAGACAGACAGACAGACAGACAGACAGACAGACAGAGACAGATAGTGCACACCAGCTTGGTTGGAAAAAAAGACAGCTGACATGCTTCTGTAGTTTCCATGCACACTTGCAAGCCGGTGCATTGTGCTTCCAAGCCATCGTGACTTCCAGTGAACAAATTTTAAGAGGTATCTGGTTAAAAAAAAAAAAAAAACAACCTTCGCTCCAGACGAATTACAAGATAAAACACACGCGTTTTTGACCTCTTAGGTCTTCTCCAGGCAAGATAAACAACACACAGGACAACGAAAATGAAGATCGAGCAATCACATATCTTGTCAAATTCGGCGCTAGGTGGGCGTTCAGCTTGTGCTTACAGTCACTCCCAGTAGTGAACATTAAACCCACTATGCCAATTATCCTGTGTCATACGCTGGACGTGATCTCTGTAGTGAAAGCTAGCATCAGACAGCTTCCTACGCCTGTGACTTGGAAACGGCCACAGAAATGCCAAGCACATGTACCAACAAGACGGAATTTCTGCAATGCTGATTGTATATGTACCTGCAAAAACAGAAGTATCTGCAATGCCGATTGTTCACAGTGTTCTCAAAGAGCAGCGTAGCGTGTAGAAATCAACGGATATAACGGGAACCAAACTTGAAGAGAGAGTGAGGGAGGGAGAGAAAGACAGACAGACAGATAAACAGACAGACACACAGGCAGACAGACAGACTAACAGATAGAGACAGAGAGACAGACAAACAGACGGGCAGGCAGGTGGACAGACAGAAATATTGACAGAAATGCAGACAGACAATTACTAGATAGGAAAATTAAACGAAGCGTGTGCTTACATGTTTCTGTACTTCTATATACACTTACATCTGGTCTATTGTACACCCAAGTCGTTTTGGCTTCCAGTGGACACTGAACACACGATGCCAAATTACCTTGTCTCATGCGTTGGACGTTACCTCTACGTTTAAACCCAACATCAAACAGATTCCTCTGTTTGTGTCTAGGTACTGGAACACACACACACACACACACACACACACACACACACACACACACACACACACACACACACACACACACACACACACACAGCCTGGTGCGTGTAGTGGCACCATGCTATGGTCTGCTTCCCCCTATGCTCACAGAGTTCTGAAAGAGCAGCTTAGTATGCTGACATCAAAGGATGACAGACAGCGAGTCGCGTGAAGGGAAAGCTGGTACTGTGGATGCGATAAACGTTTTTCCCTGGCAACAAATCTTCTTTGGGTCCGGGTTATGTTTTGTAGCTTATCACTGTTCAGGAAGTAACATCTAGTTTCCTGTACCTAAAGTGCGACAGAAAAGGGAACATCAACCTGGATTTTTTTTTTCATGTTTTGTAGAAAATACGTTTTTTTTTTTTTTTATTTTAAACGGAAAAATTCGTGATGGATTTTCAGTCCTCAGTGTGATATTTATTGCCTCTTTCTTTTTCTTTCTTTCTGTCTCTTTTCTTCTTCTTCTTTCTTTTTTGTTTTGATGAGTTCCCCATCATGATGACAATGGTTATGACGACGGCAACGATGATGATGAAGTTGTGCTTGTTGTTGTTGCAGTCGCTGGTATTACCAATATTGCTACAGCAACCACAGCAACAACAACAACGACTACTATGACTACCACTACTACTACCGCTGCTGCTGCTATTACAACAAACAACTACTATTACCATCACCACCACAAACTACCACCACCATTATCATCAACTTCATCATTATCAAAGTTATCAGCATCATCGTCATCATCATCTCATCATCACCATCGTTCTACTCGTTTTATATGTTTTATTATTGTTGTTCATTGTGTTTGTAATGGTTTAAAAGTGGCCGATGCTAAATGGCTAGAGCGTGTGCATCGCCATCATCATCTTATCATCACCATTGTTTACTTGTTTATATGTTTATTATTGTTGTTCATTGTGTTTGCAATGGTTTCAAGATGGCCCGATGTTAAATGGTTAGAGTGTGTGCCTGCTAAGGCAATGAGTGTCGGTTCGAATCACACCTGTTTGGTTGGATTTTTTTTTTTTTTTTTTTTTTGCTTCAAAACGTCTCTTCACCCAGCGGTAAATAGGGACATGATTCACTTCAGGGACATTAGAGGCGGCAGAAGGACGGCAACAGGCTAAGGTTTCTATCCTGCTGAACTGCAGACGATGTGAATTTGTGATCGACAGTCACTACCGTTTGGGAGGTAAAGTGCCTAAAAACTGATCCACAGATCCCCCCCCCCCCTCTCTCTCTCTCTCTCTCTCTCTCTCTCTCTCTCTTCTTTTGCTTGTCCATCACTGTTGTTCTGTCTCTTCGTATATGCACAATCTTAAATACATGCACACTCTTAAACAGCGAGAGAGAGGAGAGAGAGAGGAGAGAGAGAGAGAGAGAGAGAGAGAGAGAGAGAGAGAGAGAGAGAGAGAGAGACAAACAGACAGATAGACAGACAGACAGACGGACATACATACAGACAGACAGACAGACAGACAGATATACAGAGACAGAGACAGCTTTGGGTTTGCAGTACAAGCTTCTGTAGTACAGTGAACCCTTGCGTGGGTGGTTCATTGAACATTCACGCCGTCTCGGCCGCCTGGCGTGAACGCTAAAACCCACAGTGCTGAATTATCCAGTGCCACGTGTTGCAAGTTTCCTCTGTGTTGATAACAAACACCAGGCAGTTTTCCCCTTACCTGCCAGGCAGAATGAGCCACACAAGAACACGGTACTAGTTGTTGTAACTAATGTCTACTATGCTCTTTGCTCACGGTAAATAAACACGCAGGTATCAACATAAAAAAGCAGGCTCGCGTGAGGGTGAGGTCGCTGGATGAGGTTGATGAGTTTTATTTGACCTTAAAAATGTTTTATGGCTTTGTTTCAAGGGCTGAGATACCGTCGCTCAGGGAATGGCGACCTACAGTTCTAAACCCTCAAAGAGAAAGAGAAATGGCACTGTTCCTGACCTAGCCTTTGTTTCCTTCAAAATTCATCAAAGAAAGAGAAATGGCACTGTTCCCGACCAAGCCTTGGCTTCCTCCAAAATTCATCAAAGACGACTCAAGGGAAGAAAATAAAGGCGCGCGCGCGCGCGCGCGCATGTGTGTGTGTGTGTGTGTATGTGTGTGTGTGTGTGCGCGCGTGCGTGCGTGCGTGCGTGCGTGCGTGCGTGCGTGGGCGCGTGTATGTGCGCGTGCGTGCGTGCGTGTGCGAGTCGGAGTCCTAATCATTCTCTCTCTCTCTCTCTCTCTCTCTCTCTCTCTCTCTCTCTCTCTCTCTCTCTCTCTCTCTCTCTCTCTCTCTCTCTGCGCAACATTTTTCAGCCATGAAGATCTATGTATTCGATCAGTGTGGAGGATCACACTTTTCTTGAGAGCTGATGCCAGGGCATTGTTTGAAACCTACATGTATTCTCTTGAATAAGATGTTGCTCAACACTACTTGAATTTGCTAATGCATGTGCCATAGAATCTTTCACGTTCTGCTGTGATTCAAAATGTGTTTCTGCAGAAAAAGAAAGTATTATATATTTAACCCGACAAAAAATTCTGGAGTCGACATTTTCTATAAATCCTGGGTATCCAGACACATTTCAGGTTCTAATTCCAGGGATAGGTCGGTGTAATTCAGCCATTTCCTAGGTCTGTGTCAGACCATATTGTTTACAGGTGAAAAAAACGCATTTCAACGAGGTCATGGCAATGTTGTGGAATAAGCATTTTACAGCAGTTCCTAATAAGACACCCCACACAGTAAAATGCCACACATTTTAACCCTTCCACTTCACTGCTTAACCGTTGCACAAATGAATAATAAATTATAGGCAGCTGGGTTTTTTTTCCCACTCGTCTATTTTCATCATTGCACTGTACAGATCCAAATTAGGATTTTTTATGTGTTTGTTAACTTTGTTTTTGTTTGTGTCTTTATTTTTCTTTTTGTCCTTTTTAAAAACAAAATTGGTTAGGAGTTTGAAAGACATCTGTCCGTTTCCAGTAGCTGCTGCCCCTGTTGCTCTCTATCAGCTGCGCTGTTCATTGCCTCATGATGTTAAATGGGAGAGAAATGTTTCGCTTGACAAAAACAGATCAAGGCATGAATTCACACACTCGATGCCGCCGAAGCTGTTTTCTTTGTTCAAAAGGTTCGACGGGAAGCTGAGGAAATGCCGCGTTGTGTGCTTATTTCATTGCCTAATAATGTTACGGTCCTCCCGTAAGACACTGGTTGCTTGTTTTGAAACACACTCGCACATTTCTGATAATCTCGAAATACAAAATCTTCACCTTCATTAATTACACGTAAAGTCACAGTAAACAAACAAAGCATCACCTATCGTGTGCTATTTCTTTGTTTGTTCATTTGTTTTTCACACATACGATGTCATGATAAATAAGTATTATGATTACTATACTGTCGCATTGTTTGTGATTGATTTGATTAATCTCTCGACAGGTTTCTGCTGTCTGAACAGGAAAAGATCCTAATTACGTGTATTATTAATAAACACATTACGATTAGGCAAAAGAAATGAAAAGCATGGTATTACTTCTCTAGCTGCATTCTTGTCCCTCCGTCGGTCGTTCCGTCGTTCCGTCCGGCCGTCTCTCTCTCTCTCTCTCTCTCTCTCTCTATCTCTCTCTCTCTCTCTCTCTCTCTCTCTCTCTCTCTCTCTCACACCAAGATTAAGGATAGCGACGGATTTAAATTCTATCGCTGTTTCAAATTACTTCCACACCGTGAACAATACCCATCAGTAATAACCAATAACGATTTTAGATCAGCAGTCACCGGATTCAGATTAGGCATAAATGATTAAAGATAAATAAACGCTACAGAAAATAATTTATATGAAGATATGCAGTGCCCATTTTGTAAGAATAATGAAGACGAGCAACATTTTTTCTTTCGATGCGAAGCTTACGCATTACTTAGAGATAAATATCTATAAAGTATTGAAAGGTTAACTGGTCAACCGAGGTAAAGTGCCGACATTTATTATGTAGTGAGGAAATCAGAGTCATTCCTTATGTAGCCTTGTATATTTCTTATGCACTGAGGCATATCATTGTTACAAATTTAAATTCCTATCATCCATCTGTTTGGATAGCCACTTCATTGTTTACGTGTACCTATGTTTACAGGCTGGAGGCCTAACATTAAAACTTCTCTCTCTCTCTCTCTCTCTCTCTCTCTCTCTCTCTCTCTCTCTCTCTCTCTCAAGAGAACTGTCCTATCGATGGTGAATTTGGTGGGGTTGGGGGGGGGGGGGGGGGGGGGGGGGGGGGGGGGGGGGGGGGTGAGAACTGTAGAAATATTTCTACGTTGGCTACCTTTCTCATTAAAAAAAGAAGAAGAAAAATCACCCTTCCTAATTTTCAGTTAGCTATATAGTATCCTTCGTATTTCCTTCTTTCTTTCTTTCCTGCTCTCTTTTACACTATCTAAGTTTTACCTCGCAGTTTATTCTTCGCTGTTTTCATTACAAAGGTCAGCTGGAAAAAAGGGGAAAAATTGTCTACACTCGCTTGTTTACTACCATGAAAAGTAAGACATAACCCACCACCACCACCACCACCACCACCACCACTATCATCATGTCTTCCGGTTATTCCGTCTTGTTATTACTCGCTTGTTTATTACCATAAGAAATAACGCATAATGACTATCACCATTACAACCACCACAAACAACCACCACAAACACCACACCACTACCATTACCAACACCGCTACCATCATCATGTCTTCCGGTTATTCCGTCTTATTATTACTCGCTTGTTTATTACCATAAGAAATAACGCACAATCACTATCACCACTACAACCACCACCACACCACTATCCCCACCACCACCACCACCATCATCATGTCTTCTGAATATTCCGTCTTACTAGTATTAAAAAAAACAAACAAACGAACAAACAAACAAAACAAACTATCATACAGGAGGACGTTACTCTGGCTGCCAATATTATGTAACGATCCCAGGTGTGTTGTGAAAGTGCTAGGTAAAGTAAGCTCGCTATCGACTCAGGAGGCTGTCACGCTGGCCGCTGATAGAGAGTAATGATCCCAGGTGTTAATGAAAGTGCTAAAAAAAAAGTAAGCTTGCCATTGGCTCGACGACGGAGACTGTATTCACTTTGTAATCTGCAGCAGAGAGACAAGGCCGGCTACTGACTATGATCTGGAACTTGGTTGGTACTTAGCATCCTGTCCTTATGACCGTCAGCTGAAGAAGGCCAGTGTGTCTTCTGATGTTGTCGATGTTGTCGAGAATTGCGCGGTGTGTCGACTAATTCGCACATCTTTCTTTTTGCGTCTGCTAATGTCCTTGTGTCCTGCCCCTGCTTTTTCTACATTCTTGTCCTGTCATTTCTTCTTATTTTCTTCCTTTCATTTCTTTCGCTCTTTCTTTTGCGTCTTCTCTTCTTCTTCTTGTGCTATGTCTTGTGCCCTGCTCTTCCTTTTTCCTAACGTTTCTTTCCTTCATTCTTATCTCTCTTTCTTCCTTTTCATTCTTTCTCCTTCTTCTTGTCTTCTTCTTCTGCTTTGAATAATCACACACAGGCGCTCGCTGGCTCGCTCGCAACGCATCGCACGTCTCTCCGCTCTCTCTCTCTCTCTTCTCTCTCTCCCCTCTCTCTCTCTCTCTCTCTCTCTCTCTCTACACACACACACACACACACACACACACACACACACACACACACAAAACAGAGAGAGAGAGAGAGACAGACAGACACACAGACAGACACACAGACACAAACAGGGATAGAAGAAGACAGACAGACACAAACACAGACACAGGGAGAGAATGTGTGTGTGTGTGTGTGTGTGTGTGTGTGTGTGTGTGTGTGTGTGTGTGTGTGTGTGTGTGTGTGGTGTGTGTGTGTGTGTGTGTGTTCAGAAAAAAAAAAAAAATCTGTAGTTTCCATTATGGACGAAAATGCACACGTCATAGCAGAGTATGAAGAATGTCGTTAAATTGCGAATAGGTATCCTGACCCATCGATGCTGGCATGAAAAATGCGTCCTATCGGAGGTAATACAAAGGAGTTGTTTGTTTGCTATTTGAACCCCCCCCCCCCCCCACTTTTTTTGTGTTTCTGTTGTCCTAAGTAGCTGTAACTTCAAAGGTAACAAATTCTACCACACGCCCATTAACTACAGATAAACTACTGACAAACACTTACTATTTCCAAAACAGATGGTTGGAAGAATGCTCTGAATGATTTTAATATTTCCCTTTCTGTTGTCAGAATACAGTTCGCCCATGCACACCAATATACATTTAGATACGTAAAATGAAAAAAAAAACAAATGATGACGTATAGGCAAATGAGGTATGAAAACATTATATAAACAGACGAATACATATCTAAATGTGCATATGTGTGTGTGTGTGTGTGTGTGTGTGTGTGTGTGTGTGTGTGTGGTGTGTTGTGTGTGTGTGTGTGGTGTGTGGTGTGTGTGTTTTCTGTATTTTTTTTTCAAATCTTCTGAGTATTCTCAAAGATAGTTTGTACTGTTGACAGAAGATCGGTGGTCAAAAATCATTTCAATTGGGCAAAGACTGCTTTGTGGTTATTGCACTGTTTTACACGAGGACACCAGAAAATGAATATCATGCCTGCACAAACACTTTGCTGACGACGCTTAATAAAGAGTTGACTTAGTAGTTGAACTTTCAAAAGCTGTGAGCATCGAAAATAATCATAGTCAATTGTACTGGGCTGCTTTGGTAAACCTGTACCTATGATTTATTAACACTACTCAACACAAATTTGTGTCTGTACCATTTGATAGCCGCCTGTCCCTATGATTTATTAACACTACTCAACATAAATTTGTGTCTCTGTACCATTGATAGCCAACATAAATGTGTGTTTCTCTGTACCTTTGATAGCCGCTGTACCTATGATTTATTAACACTACTCAACATAAATTTGTGTCTGTACCATTTGATAGCCGCCTGTCCATATGAATATATAGCAACAATACTGCATAGCATGTACATGTAACATATGTAATCACCTGTCCATATATACATCAATACTGCATAACATGTACATGTAACATATGTTAATCACCTGTCCATATAATATATCAATACTGCATAGCTGAATATGTTTATGTAACGTTTGATAACCACTTGTCATATGGTTTATTCTATACTGCATAGCTGAATATGTTATGTAACATTTGATAGCCACCTACTGCCATCCTATAGTTTATTAACACTGCATAGCTGAATATGTTTATGTAACATTTTGCTAGCCACCTGGTCTTATAACTTATCAACATGCACGGCATTAGGATGAATATGTTTATGCAACATTTAATAGTCACCTGGTCATATGATTCATTTACACTGCACAGCTGAATATGTTTTATGTAACATGTGTGTGTGTGTGTGTGTGTGTGTGTGTGTGTGTGTGTGTGTGTGTGAGTGAGAGAGAGGAGAGAGAGAGAGAGAGGAGAGAGAGAGAGAGGAGAGAGAGAGAGAGAGAGAGAGAGAGGAGAGAGAGAGAGAGAGAGAAGGTTTGACGAATTGTCATAGCCTGTGAGGGTGCAAAACAGAATATAGTCCGTTGATCTCGCGCCGTTGCTAAACCGGCAGAGATTGCTCCAGTGAAATCAGCAGTGTAAACATTTGATCGCCACCTATCCATATGATTGACTTATAACACTACACAAACATGGATTTATGTCTGTACCATTTGATCGCCACATGTCCATATGATTGATTTATTAACACTACACAACATGGATTTATGTCTGTAACATTTGATCGCCACATGTCCATATGATTGATTTATTAACACTACACAAACATGGATTTATGTCTGTAACATTTGATCGCCACATGTCCATATGATTGATTTATTAACACTACACAACATGGATTTATGTCTGTAACATTTGATCGCCTCCTGCCCATATGATTTAGGAACACTACTCAACACGCATGTGTTACCGTAACATTCGATCGCTACCTGTCCCTATGATTGATGATATTAACTCTACTCTGATTTATTAACTCTACACAACACGGTTTGTGTCTGTACCATTTGATCGCCACCTGTCCATATGATTTATGAACACTACTCAACACGGATTTATTCTGTGTGTGCGCGCGTGCGTGCGCGCGTGCATATGTGTATGTGTTTGTGTGTGTGTGTGTGTGGTGTGTGTGTGTGCTTTGTGACGCGCATGTGTGTGTGTGTGTGTGTGTGTGTGTGTGTGTGTGTGTGTGTGTGTGTGTGTGTGTGTGTGTGTGTGTGTGTGTGTGTGTGTGTCCAATGGTTTGTTCGTCGCAGAAAAATACATTTCATGTTCCTGACTTTGGTGAAAATGGATGTAAGTGATAACAGAGAAATGAGATGTTTATACAGGTGTGGTTTTAGGATTTCCATCCTGATTTGCTGTTGTGGCATGAAAGAACCGATTCCAGGCAATGGTGTTAACGAAGTGGTTCTTTTATTCTAGTTTGAAAATGTTTTTTAACCCTTGGCTTGGTCGATATGATTATTCGAAAACTGGTGGTTGTCTGCCTTTATGCGTCTGAACTGTAATACGGAATTCCATTGTTTTCAATACATTCAGAAGAAAACTGTTAGTTTTGATATTTCTGTCACATTCTTAGTAAATGCTTCGTCTACGTGCATTGGATAGCATGTTCATGTTTAAATCTGTCCACTTGATCTGAATAATTATTAACATTTTGCTGAAAAAAAAATGATGAGGTGAATGAATGGTTGTAAAAACTAACCAAACAGAAATTTAAAAAAAATACGCAGAATGCTCTGACGAAAGAAAAAGAAAGCAGTAACTCATTCACATAAAGGGAAACAGCTGGAGAGTAACTAGTAGTGATATAGCATCATCTTGCTGAGCAGATTCAGAATATTCGTTGTCTGCAAACAGTAATACTCACGACGGTCAGAAAAGAAGCAGCTAACGACACAATGACTGTCAAAACTCATAGGCTGGAAGCTTGCATGAGTGCTAGAGTATGATCAATTGTATGAAAACCTTCAGCTAAAATCTATAAAGAGGGCTCTAGGGAATCAGTCATTGTTAATATTTAACAGCCAGCTGTCAACAGGATTTATTAACGCTGTGCGGTGTGAGTGGCTCTCTCTCTCTCTCTGAAACATCAGGAGTTAGTGTGGGGGACATCACATTGTGTAATGTGAGACACAACCTGTGGCTCAATGTGTCGTTCAACAGGTTTGAATGAACTGTATGAAAGGCAGGGAGA
>JADBJO010008934.1:40000-42500 GCA_016801955.1 Conus betulinus | reverse complement strand
ACGGGGTACACCAGTATACGGGGGGGGGGGGGGGGGGGGGGGGGGGGGTGGGGGGAGGAGGGAAATAGGGGAGATGGGAAAGATAGACACGATGACACACGAAATGGGTGTGTTTCCGAGATGTATTTTCCTGTGATTATTCACATATGATTATTCACATATGATTATTCACATATGTGAACAGAGTTTCAGTGGATGATGAACAGAATCAGGGCTTTGGAAGAAATGGACAAAAGGGGGGGGGGGGGGGGGGGGGGAAAGCTGGCGGGCAACATGTTTGTTGCAAGAAGTTGACAAAATGGAGAGGTAGCGTAATTTGAATATGGTCTTCAAAAGTCACCTTTCTTCACCTCGAAAACCCACGCACACACGCGCGCGCGCGCGCGCGCGCGCGCGCACACACACACACCACACACACACACACACACACACACACACACACACACACACACACACGCCATCACGCAAGCACGCATGCATACACACACACACACACACACACACACACACACACACACACACACACACACACACACACATACACACACACATACACACGCGCGCGCGCGCGCACGCACACGCACACACAAATATATCGACACGACCCGACCTTGTGTTTGAAATCAAATATCTTTTATACTGGCTGGCGTCTAAAGGCACTATTATGAATTTTGCTGGATTCCTTCGCATGCTGGTATACTTGGGAATGAATAGGCTGATAGGGCTGCAAAAAGGTGCTAAAAGAGCAGGGTCATCTTCCGAGCTGAAAATAAAAACCATCAGTCGTAGAATGTTATCGTATGCTTGAATCAACTGCACGGAAGAGAACTCAAATAAATATTAATGTTGATATTTCATCCAAACAGTGGGAAGCTTTTCCAATAGACATTGTACTAAGAAAAATGTCTGATCATCCAGTTTATCATTCCAGACAAATATAGTCCCTTATAATTCGATTAAAGCTAAAATGCTTTAAAAACAAAGTTTAGTAAAAAAATGCTAATTGTATTTGTGGTAAAGAAATAACATTGAACCATATTTCATTAAATGTCGCAAGTTAACTACTTTCTTACCAACATCATTAAGGTCTAATACTTTTTTTCTGAAGAAAAAAAAAAATTGCAAGATATACTTTTGGACCACTTTTTGCTGATCGAAATTGCTGAACACTTATTTCATAGTCCGATTGGGGTTTTTCTTTAGATTGTTTTGTGTTATTGTTTTTCATAGTGCGTTATATAATGATGGCCTGCATTTTACTCCTTCACTCTTAAGTTTAGATAGTGAGTTTTTGTTTTGTGTAGAGACATATACAGATACATACATGTATATACTCACATACAAAGGCCTACATACACGCTTATATAACATATAGGCTTATTCACTTAACATATAGGCTTATTCACTTATCCCTTCAGTCATTCTCTTCATTCATTCACATCTAATATCAGTCAAAGTAAACAGACGTTTAAACAGAAGAACGAACGAACACACACACACATACAGACACACACACACACACACACACACACACACACACACACACACACACACTCACACTCACACAAACAGGCACACACACACGCGCGCGCGCACGCACACGCACACGCACAGGCACACACGCACGCACGCATGAACGCACGCACGCACGCACGCACGCACACGCATGCACGCGCGCACGCACGCACGCACACACACACAGACGCAGACACGCACGCACGCACGTATGCATGCATGCGCACACACACGCACGAACGCGTGCGCGCACACACCCACACACATATACACACACACACACACACATCGTGAAGCAATGAGAAACGAGACAATAAGCGAGACAGTAATGTTTAAAAAAGAGTTGTGTAGGGTCCATTGTATCGGAAGCCTTGGCCACATACACCAGGGTCGCTCCAGCGCATTCATCGTGGTGAATATTTCATAGGCTACTGTCAGGCAGCTTTTCCAATTCCGGAAAGCGTTGATTTTTTCCCCCCATTTATCTGATATGTTGGATTGAAGGGCACGTAATAAGCTGTGTGTTTTTATCTGTTGATATAGAGGTTTGACCTGTATGAGAGAGAGAGAGAGAGAGAGAGAGAGAGAGAGAGAGAGAGAGAGAGACAGAGAGACAGAGAGACAGAGAGACAGAGACAGAGAGAGACAGAGACAGAGAGAGGCAGACAGACACAGACAACGGACAGACAGACAGAGACAAACAGACAGACAGACAGATAGAGAGAAAAGGTGAAGGTAGACTCTTACAAGAAAACGAAATGAATGCTATGCTGTTGCAGTAGAAGTAATAGTAGTATTAGTGGTAGTAAAAGCACAAAAGCAGCAGAAGTAGAAGTAGTAGTAGAGTCGTAATCGTCATCGTCGTTTACGTCTTCGTCGTCGTCGTCGTAGTCATTATCGTTTTCGTCTTTGTCGTCGTCGTCGTCATAGCAGTGGTGTTATTATTGCTGTATTAGTAGATACCCTCCTCCTCCTCCTCCTCACC
>JADBJO010008934.1:32500-37500 GCA_016801955.1 Conus betulinus | reverse complement strand
CTGTCTGTCTTCACCTGCCTCGGAAAATGGATCTGGGGTGTTTAATCTAAGTAAGGTTAAAAAGCTGAAACGTGGCCTCGAGAGTAGGGTTGAGAGAATCTGGGGTAAAAGCTGGAACGCGGCTGAGAGCGGAGGTGCGAGACGATGAGGAGAGGGCGGAGAGAAGAGAGGAGAAGCGCGGTTGGTGGAGAGGGGGAGAGAGTTCTGGAGCGAGAGTTGAGGAGTTGGGCAGAGACAGAGAAGAGACAGAGCTGTCACAGACAGACAGAAAGACCGACAGCCAGGACAGAAAGGCAGAACAGACAGGCAGGCATTCAGACAGAAAGCCGGCTAGACAGAGACAGAGACAGAAGAGAGACACAGAGACACAGAGACGGTGGAATAACCAATTTTTGGAAAACAGAACACAAATAAACCAAAGAAAAAACAACCCCACCCCCCCCCCCCCCCCCCCTCCCTACCTGCACTCTTCCCACTTGCTCCTCATACCAATACACAAACAGACGTACAGACAGACACCAAAAACACAAACAGACGGACAGATGCAAAACATACATATTGAAAGAGGAGAGAGAGAGAGAAGAGACGAGAGAGAGAGAGGAGAGAGAGAGGAGGAGAGAAAGAGAGACAAGAGGAGATGGGTTAGCAGAGACAGAGAGACAAAGAGGTCAGAGAGCAACGAGAGTCTTTGTGTTTTCGTGATCTGAGCTAGTTTCAGATTACAGAAAAAAAAAAAGGCAAATTATTGGGGGAGTGAATATTTGGGTCATCCAACTAAGTTTGTAATAAAGGGACACTAATTATGCAGAAGTTACAGAAAAGTGTGCTGTGCCAAAACTCTTATCTGTAGACTTTAGCACAATGCGTGGGAATAAGCTGAAATCTGGGCCACTCGACAACATAAAAAGGGTAAGGAAATAGTGTGGTGCAGAGGCTTTGTGTATACGGAATTTAATTGCAAAGTTGGACGGTGGGTTTAGCATTTTTCTGTTTGTCGTCGAGAGAGAGAGAATAGCGAGAGAGAAGAGAGAAGAGCTGAGGGAGCAGAGAGAAGAGAACAGGGACGAATAGAGAAGAGGAGAAGGAGAGAGAGTGTGAGAGAGAGATAGATCGGCGAGGAAAGCGAGGAGGGAGAGGAGGGACGTTTTTTGTGTATGTTTGCGTTGGGAGATGGAGAGAGAGAACGGATGGGGGGAGGATTTGAGGGGGGGGGGGGGGGGGTGAGGGGGGGTGAGGGGTGGTTTGCTGGGGGGGGGGTGGGGGGGGGGTGGGGGGGGGGGGGGGGGGGTGGGGTGGGTGGGGGTGTGGTTTGGGGGGGGGGGGGGGTGGGGGGTTTTTTTGGGGGGGGGGGGGGGGGGGGGGGGGGGGGGGGGGTGGGGGGGGGGGGGTCTGGGGGGTTGGGGGGGTGGTGTGGGGGGGGTGGGGGGGGGGGGTTTTGGGAGATGGGGGGGGGGGGGGGGGGGGGGGGGGTGGGGGGGGGGGGGGGGGGGGGGGGGGGGGGGGGGGGGGGGGGGGGGAAGGGGGAGAGAGAGACGAGCGAGAGAGAGAGAGGAGGAAGGGGAGGTCTGCTGGCCAAGAGATGGCAGAGTGGGACAATAGACCGAAGGAAGCGATAGATTTGCGGTGTGGCGTTTTTTCCAAGGGACGGGGGGGGTGGGGTGGTGGGCAATGGTCCCCCTCGGGGGTAATGATTTTTCGGCTTTTGTCGGGTTCCCGGAGGAGGGGGGGGGGGGGGGGTGGGGAGTCGAGGGTTAGTCTGCAAGGGGAGCACGGTAATCGAATTGCGTTTTGAAAAATACCCAGAGAGTAGTGCCTACACCTACCATTACCCACCCCATCTCTCCCTCTTTTCACACACACACACACACACCCACACACAACACACACACACACGACAAACAAGAATGCACGCACGCACGAACGACACGCAGGCACACACGCACACACACACACAAACACACACACACACCACACACCACACAGGGGGGTAGTGTGGTGTGTGTTGTGTGTGTGTTGTGTGTGTGTCTGTTGTGTGTGTGGGTGTGTGTGTGTGTGGGGTGTGTGGCGTGTTTGTGTGTGTGCGCACACGCGCGGCCTGCTTGACTTGCGCGTGAGTGCAGTGGGCATGGGTTGTTGATCATGGTGTGGTGCGTGTGTGTATGGAGGGGAATGCGAGCGGTGCTGTGCCTGCATGACTGCGTGTGTGTGTATTCGATCGTTCTTTGATTTAATGTCTTTCTACTTTACAGTGATCGTAGACAAAAATAACAGACAAACGAACAGGCAAACAAACAACAAAAGACAAAAACAAACAAACAAACAAAAAAATTTAAAAGGGGCCGATTGTGCGTGTGCGTGTTGGTGTGTGTGTGTTGTGTGTGTGGTGTTGTGTTTTGTGTGTGTGTGGTGTGTGTGGTGTGTGTGTGTGGGTGGGGGGTGGGGGACCATAAATATGCGTTGTTTTAAAAATGTTATTAAAAGGTATGGAGTGTGTGGAGGTAGTGTAGTATGCTAATCTCTGCATGCATAGTCTATTAATGTAGTATGCTAATCTCTGCATGCATAGTCTATTAATGCAGTATGCTAATCTCTGCATGCATAGTCTATTAATGTAGTATGCTAATCTCTGCTACCGGCATAACGGTAAACTACTACTTTAGCCTGGATTCATACCTGAAAAAACAAAAAAAATATTTTAAACCATTGAAATAATAAGAAAAAAATCCAACACGTAACTCGAGAATCAAAGTAAATGTCCAAATGGACTCTTAACAATTGCCCTAACAGCTTCTATAACCTTCGCTTCGTTTCCCAAAAATGTCCCAAAAATTCTTGATTGATGGGTTCAAACTTAATAGCCAAGTGGGTAAATATTTTTTTTTTTAGTATTTCTGCAAAGAGAGATGACATGGAATGGTGTAATATTTTGGCCACAGCTGCAAGTGACATTTTACATTTTTGTTTTGTATTGTATGCATCAAGTCTAAGTCTAAAGATCAGACTCTTCAAAATCCGTTCCTGATGGAGATTGTGTCCAGTTTTATATTATTTTACAAGATTCTTAAAGAAGTTTCCCTTGTTGTCCTTTATTATGTTTGGACACTCTTTTTGTCTTCGTATCACCGAATCCCCCATGATGCTTTACCTAAAAGACTATATTTTTCATACAAGGATAAAGGAATACTTATTTTTTTTGTAAAGCTCTTTTTTCTTAGCTGCACTATTTTTGGCTAACCGATCAACCCTTTCATTTGCTGCTAAGCCACAAATGTGATGGAATCCAACAAAAGTCAATAGAAGAACCACGTAAAGACAAAAAATGAATTAAATGGTATATCTCTGATATCATTTCTCCTCTCACTCTTGTATGAGAATATTTCAAAGCTTGTAAGACAGATTTTGAATCGACACAAAATAATATTTGAAATATCGTATATGGAAAACTAAGAAGATAGTTCAGTGCCATAATAATAGCAATTAGCTCTGCTGTGAATACAGAGAAATTTTTCCCAATGTGATACGATTTCTCTATTTTTAATGATGGAATAATGAATGCAGCACCTGATAAATGGTTTTCAAGTACAGAACCATCTGTGTATATTTTAAGATGATTTATATATTTTTCATTTATATTGTGACATATGTTGGCAGTGTGTGTGTGTGTGTGTGTGTGTGTGTGTGTGTGTGTGTGTGTGTGTGTGTGTGGTGTGTGTGTGTGTGTTGCTGTTGTTGTGGTGGTGTTGGTGGTGCTAGTTTGTTTCGTTTTATTCCTTTTCTGTTTATGTTGGGAGTGGGTCTTCTCTCTCTCTCTCTCTCTCTCTCTCTCTCTCTCTCTCTCTCTCTCTCTCTCTCTCTCTTTCTCCTCTCTCTCTCTTTTAAATCGAAGACTTAGGGTTCAAGAAAAGAAATGAGGTACATTTTACTGGTTTTGTCGCCGTCAGTGGATTTACATACTGGTTCATTTGTCACAACATGAACATGTTTAGCTAAGGGAAAACGGCCCTGAGAGCTGAATGCTTGTAGCTTACAGGACAGCAAATTGAACCACTGTGCTGGCCTATCTGAGGGGCTGTTAGCTGCTCGAAATCGCCCTTTTTTCATTTCTACTGCTTGCTGCCCCCACTCAACCCCTTCACATTCCCAAACGCGCCTCGCTTCATGTGTACTACTTTGTCTTCGGGAAACATTCCCCGTGCAGGCTGACAGACACATATAAAAGACTGATTAAACTATGACTAATTGATTGGTTGATTGATTGACTGATTGATTGATTGATTGATTGATTTTTCAGTATAAAGCTTTATGGTCCAGTGCAGTAATAAGACAAGTAGTTATCCTCTCTCTCTCTCTCTCTCTCTCTCTCTCTCTCTCTCTCTCTCTCTCTCTCTCTCTGGTTTTAAAACGCCAATAAATATTCCCTAGTTCCACTATGTCACAAGATACGTGGTGTTTTTTTTTGTTTTTTTTCTGTATTATCACAGTACCGGGAATAACATAAGTTGATCTTAGAAAATAGTTCACATTGTTATTACTTAAAACCAGACGGCGTTGAATCAACTATTTCCATAAAACCAGCTGACTGTTTTTTTATTGACTTCCTAGGCACCTTGCTATTTCTCTTGAATAGCATTTTTTCTAACTCTGTTCTAACTCTGTTCTAACTCATTCCATTTTCTACAGTGGTTAGGTACCTTCACCTTATTATTTGTCCCGAAGAGCATTGTTCTAACTCCGTGTTCATGTATTCCATTTTCTACAGTAACACTGCTGTTGTATGCATACAGTGCGTTCGTATGGTTTCCAGAAGAGAGGGCGGGCAAAAGTGTTGTCAGAGACGCAGGCATCACAATGTCTATAATGTCAACGCCTTTCAAGGGTGGGTGTTCCATGCACATATGAATAACAGATATAATCTGCTAAGTGATACATAATCTGCTAAGTGATACATCTGAAAAAAAGGCAAACGTCTACGAGAGTAACTGTTGCGCTTGAAAGAAATC
>JADBJO010008934.1:12500-22500 GCA_016801955.1 Conus betulinus | reverse complement strand
TTCTAAGCGAGAGAGATAGGAGGAGACGAGGATGAGAGAGAAGAGAGAGAGAGATTTGTTAGAGACAAGACTCTCGAGTTTGCCGTCATGTATATGAACACCTTTTTAGTAATGTATAAGAGAGAGAGAGAGATAGAGAGAGAGAGAGAGAGAGGAGAAGAGAGAGAGAGAGGAGGAGGAGGAGGAGGAGACAGAGACAGACGAACTGACAGAGAAAAGACATAGAGACAGAGTGCAACCGGGAAACGGGGTGAGAGAGATACAGGTTATCCAAGACCACATACTCAGCTCAAACACTTTTGGATCCCTGCTTACATGCACAGACTTACAAGCTACTGCATTTTATCATTCAAAAGCCTCTCCATTGTGTTAACAAATTAATTTTTATGCAGAGTTCGTTTTTTCAAACTGTAGTCCACGAGCTCATTAGCAACGGATTCCACACTCCGAGGCATCAAATCACCGCCACAGTTCTGATAGTCAACGGATTCCACACTCCGAGGCATCAAATCACCGCCACAGTTCTGATAGTCAACGGATTCCACACTCCGAGGCATCAAATCACCGCCACAGTTCTGATAGTCAATATCCGCGTTCTTAAAGTTCTTACCATCCCGGAGCTCCAATTTAAGAAAATGATTCTTCTACCTTGAAACTTGTCCTCTTCTTACAGGTGCATGTTTGATGATGTCTCCCGGTACTTCACGTGTTCTGGGATGTCTTGCAGCTCTGCACGTCTCGACTCTCCACTCCTGTTATGACGTTCTTCTTCTTCACTTCCAGCTCCCGTCTGTAGGCCTTCTTCTCCACTTCCTGTTCCCTTCTGTAGGCCTTCTTCTCCACTTCCAGCTCCCGTCTGTAGGCCTCTCTTCTCCACTTCCAGCTCCGTCTGTAGGCCTTCTTCTCCACTTCCAGCTCCCGTCTGTAGGCCTTCTTCTTCACTTCCAGCTCTCGTCTGTAGGCCTTCTTCTCCACTTCCAGCTCCGTCTGTAGGCCTTCTTCTTCACTTCCAGCTCTCGTCTGTAGCCTTCTTCTCCACTTCCAGCTCTCGTCTGTAGCCTTCTTCTCCACTTTCCAGCTCTCGTCTGTAGCCTTCTTCTCCACTTCCAGCTCCCGTCTGTAGGCCTTCTTCTCCACTTCCAGCTCCCGTCTGTAGGCCTTCTTCTCCACTTCCAGCTCCCGTCTGTAGCCTTCTTCTCTCACTTCCTGTTCCCCTTCTGTAGGCCTTCTTCTCCACTTCCCTGTTCCCTTCTGTAGGCCTTCTTCTCCACTTCCAGCTCCCCGTCTGTAGCCTTCTCTCCACTTCCTGTTCCCTTCTGTAGGCCTTCTTCTCCACTTCCTGTTCCCTTCTGTAGGCCTTCTTCTCTCCACTTCCAGCTCTCGTCTGTAGGCCTTCTTCTTCACTTCCTGTTCCCTTCTGTAGCCTTCTTCTCCACTTCCAGCTCCCGTCTGTAGCCTTCTTCTCCACTTCCAGCTCTCGTCTGTAGGCCTTCTTCTCCACTTCCAGCTCCCGTCTGTAGGCCTTCTTCTCCACTTCCAGCTCTCGTCTGTAGGCCTTTCTTCTTCACTTCCTGTTCCCTTCTGTAGGCCTTCTTCTCCACTCCACTTCCAGCTCTCGTCTGTAGGCCTTCTTCTCCACTTCCAGCTCCCCGTCTGTAGGCCTTCTTCTCCACTTCCAGCTCTCTCGTCTGTAGGCCTCTCTTCTCTTCACTTCCAGGTCTCGTCTGTAGGCCTTCTTCTCCACTTCCAGCTCCCGTCTGTAGGCCTTCTTCTCCACTTCCAGGTCTCGTCTGTAGGCCTTTTTCTTCACTTCCTGTTCCCCTCTGTATGTTTTTTTTTTTTCCTTTTCCCTTTCCTAGCCCAGACCGGCGACCACACTTAACGTGGTAAAGTTGCGGACTCCAATCCCTAATGGCTGCACTAAAAGGCTGGTGGCATTCCTCGGCATGGTGGTGAATGACTTGCTGAACCATCCTCGAAATTCCGTCCTAGGTTCCTGTGATGTTCTCCGAACGTGTTAAGTTGCATGTGGGTCAGAGAGTCCGATACTGATCTGAACGGAGTGCTCGTAGTCCTAGACCACAACTCTAAAAATAAGGTATATTTTGAGGTTACTTCCTCAACTCACTGCACAATTTACTATTTGGAATTCTTCAATGTAAAACTTGCAGTAAGTCCTCATGACTTCACTTCTTCAACTCAAGAATCCTCTGTCATCACGGCATATCACACACATCCTCTTAGAGAACTACAATGTTCTTCAGTGTGCATCACCAAAAGTTTCAACATGAGTTCCACCTCTCAACCGGTATATTCACCACAAAGTTCAGCTGCTATTTTCTTTCAAAACGCACACCAGTTGATCTAAACAGCTTCTTCAACAACTTTTGTCCAAGGTTCGCTTTGCATCATAGACATCTATCAAAACTTCGTCCGTTGCTAGATGCCAGCTTCCGCATAGCTTGGGTCCTGACTGTTGGGGTTGTATCAAGACGATCACTTCCTTTCTGTACCGCACCTCACAGCTTCATCTCTACGTCAGACCCAAACACGTCATATGAAAATGACCTTGACTTGTTCGGAAAGAGAAAATAGATCTAGACGTTTTATGTATGTCCGAAGACTTCTATTACACAGAGAGAGAGAGAGAGAGAGGAGAGAGAGAGAGAGAGAGAGAGAGACAGACAGACAGACAGACAGACAGAGACAGAGACACACAAAGAGAAAGAGAGACAGAGGGGACGGGGAGGGAGGGGGGGGGGGGGAGGAAAAATAGAATCAATACACTGAATATACAAATGTATCGAACCACTGTAGTTTATTACTGATTATCAGTCAAGACACACAAACATAAAAAAAAGCAATATATAAGATAACACATATCAGGCATAAAACTTTAATATTTGTTTGTCGTTCCTTTTCCCTACACATAATTTTTTGGGTTACTTTCAATGTTAAGTCTTTGAGAGAGTATAGCGGTGTGTTGACGCAGTTACTGCTTGGAAACTATGAATAACCCATCCGCCCTTTCTTCCTTTCTCCCAGTGGCTGAGGAGACGTGAATGTGTGAATAGTCTCCACTGATCATTCTTTTTTTTCTGTTCTATGTCTTACATTCATTTTTCCTTATTCAGGTAAAAAAGGGGGTGGGGTTGAGGTGGGATGATGGCGCTATAACCAAGCAAAGACGTGGACAGTCATACACAGGACAGCAGGAACATGGGGGATGTCAGTTCTTCTCGTGAGATTCAGGGCGACATTAGAGTGAAACTGCGAGTGACAATGCTCCCCCCCCCCCCCCCCCCCCCCACCTCTGCTACCCCTGCTCTGTGACACCTCCCTCAGGGACAGACTAGTAATGACAGTATTACAGCCGTCTCTCTGTTCTTGTAGTCTGGAAGAGTATTCCCAGAGAGAGGGGGGCCAAGGATGCCATTTCCGGCAGTAGCGCCACGCCCACCCGACCAGAGTGGCGATATGGCGGCTTGGTGCCTTAATTGAGGTACCACCATCTGGTTCTGGAGTGTGTGTGTGTGTGTGTGTGTGTGGTGTGTGTGTGTGTGTGTGTGTGTGTGGTGTGTGTGTGTGTCGTGCGCGCGTGTGTGTGTGTGTGTGTGTGCGTGTGTGTGTGTGTGTGTGTGTGTGTTGTGTGGTGTGTGTGTGTGAGAGAGAGAGAGAGAGAGAGAGACAGAGACAGAGACAGAGACAGAGAGAGAAGGAGAGGAGAGAGAGGAGGAGGAGAGAGAGAGAGAGGAGGAGAGAGACAGAGACAGAGACAGAGAGAGAAGGAGAGAGAGAGAGGGAGAGAGAGAGGGAGAGGGAGAGAGGACGGATCGATAAGAGAGCGAGAGAGAGAGACAGACAGACAGAGAGAGTGTGTATGTGTGCGTGCGCGCGCGCGCGCGCGCGCGTGTGTGTGTGTGTGTGTGTGTGTGTGTGTGTGTGTGTGTGTGTGTGTGAGCATGTGAGAGGAGTTTGGGCGTTTAGTTTTGGGCTTCTTTTTCTCTGTCTTTTGTGATCAACGACAACCTTTCAGCAGTTTTCTTCCATTGTGTTTCGTTTTCATTTACGTTGCTTTTAAAAAATGTCTGTCTGTATTACATCGTGGGTTTTAGTTTTGCTCTCGCATTTGCGATCTCTCTCTCTCTCTCTCTCGTCTCTCTCTCTCTCTCTCTCTCTCTCTCTCTCTCTCCTCTCTCTCTCTCTCTCTCTCCAGTCCCAGTCCACACACAAACCCTTTTCGGCCTCTCTCTGTGGATGGCATCATCCTTCTTTTATTTTGTCAAAGTCAATGATAGTACATCGATCGCAAAAAGCAATCTTACTTTTGTATCTAACACATCCTGTTGTCTGTCTGGCTTCTATCCGTCTGTCTGTTCGTCTATATGTCCGTCTATATTCTCTCTCTCTCTCTCCTCTCTCTCTCTCTCTCTCTCTCTCTCTCTCTCTCTCTCTCTCTCTCTTTCGCGCGTGCTCGCTCTCTCTGTGTCTGTCTGTCTGTCTGTCTGCGTCTGTCTGTCTGTCTGTCTGTCTGTCTGTCTGTCTCTCTCTCTCTCTCTCTCTCTCTCTCTCTCTCTTCGCAACCCACTCTTATCCTCAACCTTCCCTTTGTTTAATACGTCACTCTTTTAGAGTTTTGTCATGTCAGTGATAGCATATCGATCGTGGAAAACGGTTTTCTCTCCATGCCTGTGGCAGAAACATGCGATGGTACAAAACACAACTGAAATATATCGAGGCGTCACACAGTGCTGTGGAATCTAGGTTTCACACAGTGCTGTGGAATCTAGGTTTCACACAGTGCTGTGGAATCTGGGTATCACACAGTGCTGTGGGAATCTAGGTATCACACAATGCTGTGGAATCTAGGTGTCTTGTCACACAGTTCTGTGGAATCTAGGTATCACACAGTGCTGTGGAATCTAGGTGTCACACAGTGCTGTGGAATCTAGGTATCATACAGGTGCTGTGGAATCTAGGTGTCACACAGTGCTGGGAATCTAGGTATCAAACAATGCTGTGGAATCTAGTTATCACACAGTGCTGTGGAAAATGGGGGACTGGAAGGCCGGACAGCAGATTGTCAGCTGAAGGAGATCACAATACTGACATACTGAAACGCTACAATTATGTAGCATGTAACAACAACAACAGCATTGTTTCATTAGATTTTTGTTTTTATTTGGGTTTTGATTCCGTATTTTTCCAAAAGACGAAAAAGGGGAGAGAGAGAGAGAAGAGAGAGAGAGAGAGATGAGAGAGAGGAGAGAGAGAGAGAGAGAGAGAGAGAGAGAGAGAGAGAGAGAAACAGACAGACCAACATTGGACTGACTGAATGACAGACAGATGGACAGAATGACAGACAAAATGACAGAGTCATAACGACAGAGAGACAGACAGATGGACGGAAATTTAGACAGACAGATGGAGAGAGGGAGAGAGAGAGAGAGATGAGGGAGAGAGAGAGAGAGAGGAGAGAGATGAGAGAGAGAGGGGGGAAGGGAGGGAGGGGGCAGACAAACAGACCGACAAACAGATACAGAAAGCGGTGGGAGAGAGACATAGCTGTCTGTATTTGAGTCAACGCTCAGAAGATGATGAACGTTTTAAATGTTTTTAGAATATTAAAAACAACAGACAACAAATGCAGCAACGACAACAACAGCCATATGGCCAGACTTCAAAGTCACATATCCCCCCCCCCCCCCCCCCCCCCCCCCCCCCCCCCCCCATTCCTACTCTGCTGCGGTGACAGATTCTAGATACGTATGAATACGTGCATGTCTGTCTATCCATCTGCCCACATGTGTCCCTTAGGCAAAGGACTTCCCTGAACTGAAAACAACCCCAATGAAAGCACGTGCTTCTCAGGAAGGCAGTGAGAAAGCTTCCTACATGGAAATTGCCGGCATGTTTACCACACATGCTACTGACATTTAGCAGACTTGCAGATAACACCCTCCCCATGATCTCCAGCATCCTGACTGACATCAAGCCAGACCAGAACCTCAGTAACACCTGTTCCTACCAGGTTGTAATTGCTGCCATTTGCCAACAAGAACCAACGGTTTAAAGTGAATTTGTTTTTTCTACATCATTCTAACTTGGAATTCACGTCCAGTTTCTCTGCAAGCCAAGGACGTCTGCCTGTCCACTCAAGTGCGTGAGCTTACACGCCTATCTGTAAACTTGTGTGACTTAGGTCATTTGCTCAAGTTACAATCTTTGAAAATGGACCTGTGGATGTAGATACTAAACCCCAAGGACCGTTGGCATAGATAAACAGACGATAAAGTAGAGCACCAGCAATTTAGATAAACGTGACTCGTGTTTTATTGTACTCCTTCAACAGCGGGCAGATACACAGGGCGTGCATACACCTGCACCAGCGACTTCTCTTGCATCAAAGATCAGATAAAGAACAGCAGTTTGTCCCATTCCCCAGACACGTTTACTGGTCTGACTGGAGATCAGAAAACGAGCAAGTGTAGTGTTCCTGCAATCGCTTTGCTGTGGCTCTACTCATTATTCCTGTCCCCGTTTCCTTGGCATTTAAATCGCAGGTATTTTTCTGTCTTTTGGGTTCTAGGTTTGGTTTCCTTGCTCCACGCCCAAGCAGTGTCAAACAAACGCCATTATCTTGAGGGGGGGGGGGGGGGGTAATCAGTCACAAATAAGGGGAAGGTGTTAAGAAGAATAGGGCGGTGAGGAACTGTCTTCAGTTCAGTGATTGAAGACATTCTGCGTGTGCCAGTCAAAGCGTTTTCTTCTGTCCTGTTAGGAGGCGTACATCGTTCTGTCAAAGCGTTTCTTCTGTCCAGTCAGTGGACATACATCGTTCAGTCAAAACGTTTCTTCTGTCCAGTCAGTGGACGTACATCGTTCAGTCAAAGCGTTTCTTCTGTCCCAGTCAGTGGACGTACATCGTTCAGTCAAAGCGTTTCTTCTGTCCAGTCAGTGGACGTACATCGTTCAGTCAAAGCGTTTCTTCTGTCCAGTCAGTGGACGTACATCGTTCAGTCAAAGCGTTTTCTTCTGTCCAGTCAGTGGACGTACATCGTTCAGTCAAAGCGTTTCTTCTGTCCAGTCAGTGGACGTACATCGTTCAGTCAAAGCGTTCTTCTGTCCAGTCAGTGGACGTACATCGTTCAGTCAAAGCGTTTCTTCTGTCCAGTCAGTGGACGTACATCGTTCAGTCAAAGCGTTTCTTCTGTCCAGTCAGTGGACGTACATCGTTCAGTCAAAGCGTTTTTCTTCTGTCCAGTCAGTGGACGTACATCGTTCAGTCAAAGCGTTTCTTCTGTCCAGTCAGTGGACGTACATCGTTCAGTCAACACGTTTCTTCTGTCCAGTCAGTGGACGTGCATCGTTCAGTCAAAGCGCTTCTTCTATCCAGTCAGTGGACGTACATCGTTCAGTCAAAAACGTTTCTTCTGTCCGGTCAGTGGACGTACACCGTTGATCTAGACAGTCCCGAAGTTGGCCAAGGATCGACAAGCAAAGGTCAACACTGCACAGTATTCGATTCAGTAATAACTCACCAACTCTGGACCAATCAAACCGAATTCTGCCTAGCGCCTGTGTAGGCGGGAATAGCACAAGGACGCAAGAGGCTTAAGAGTGAAGATACGGACAGAACATTCTGCACGAATTGAAAGAAGAGATGAATAATACAGAGGGGAATGTGTAACTCTGGGCTTTCTTGTCCAGACAACAGACTGGCACGTTGCATCACTGAATCAGCAACAGCACTGGCCTGTATTGGTAGTGTCTAAACCAAAATCAAGGAACAGAATGAAGTCTGACATTCAGCCACTTAGCCAACTCTTCAGCATGCTGACCCAAGTAAAACATATCATGGTTTTTGTCTCTGCCGTTATCTAAAGAATCGCTTTTTGTACCCCATATTACCTTCACTGAAACATGTGCTCTTTCTCTCTCTCTGTCTCTGCCTCTCTCTGTCTCTCTGTCTCTCTCTCTCTCTCTCTCTCTCTCTCTCTCTCTCTCTCTAGATAACCTTCAAACCAGCATGGCTGGTATGTCATCTCCACTCCAGCCGCCCTTGAGTGACATCACCTATCACGACCCCGGTCCTGATGCCAGACTGAACAGGTGGCTGGAGAGACGCTGGGAATTCATCTCTTTTTTTCTGATGGAGCCCTAAGCTAGCAGGCCGCAGTGATCCATCTTTCCACCCTGGACAGGTAACACTTGAAGGGAGTTGACTAGCCTCTGGGATTTCCGCCCCCCTCCTCCCCTGCCCTGCCTTGATGATTTTCCGTCTGATTGACTTCTGATCGCCTTCAGAAGAGCGGTTCCTCAAGTTGGCAGCGGCGATTAGGGAAGCGTGGGAGTGGCGTGGGATGGTCTTGCGGGTGGGTGATTAAGGGAGATTTATGGACGTGCTAGGAGTTTGAGGGATCTGGCTTTCTGGACAGTCCAACAGTAGAGCTGTCCAGATTAGAAAAGGGGGTCACTGTGTGTGTGTGTGTGTGTGTGTGTGTGTGTGTGTGTGTGTGTGTGTGTGTGTGTGTGTGTGTGTGTGTGTGTGTGTGGGAGGGGGGGGGGGGGGGGGGGGGGGGGGGGAGAGGAAGGAAGATAGGAGTAGTGTTTAAACGTATAAACAGAGTGTTACATATTTTCGTCAAGACTTCTGCTTGTACTGGATTTTACTCATCAGTGACTACTGAACTTGGTGACATACTGAGACATTAATGTTCTGCTATTGATGGGGAATAAACTACATATTTTCATTATAACTGGACTCTCAGTGGCACTTTGATGTTCAATTAAAAAAACTCTCTTTGAACGATCTGCTGTTCACTTGGGTAACAGAAACCTGGCGGCATTCTCCAGGGTGTCTGAAGACTGTATTTCTGAGAGGTTGAGTGATTACTTTCTGAAGCTGGTACGACAGAAGGATTAGAGTGTTATCAATGGTAGCAAAATGCCAGGGGAGGGTTAGGGACGCCCATGATCTCTTCCCCTTAGCTTCCATTACATTTTGCTGTCGGGGTGAGCAAAAACTCTGTGCTGGAGAAAAAGTAGGGGTGGGGTGAGGTGGGGAGGGGGGGCTCCTGTTCTATTGATTATGTCTATACATCGCTGTCCTTGTTAGCACAGGGTCGTGTTCTCTCTCTTATCTCAACTAAAAAACAAAAAAAGTAGGGGATAGAGACAAATGGTGGGTGTGGCCGCTAGAACGAGGTGAATAACTTCAGGCACAGAAGTGTGTAAAATGGAGACAGCCAGGTAGGGGGGGGGGGGGGGGGGGGGGGTGACTAGTCTTCTATCATCTTTTCGTAAGATCCGGGGTGCCAACAGTGCGTAACTGCAAGTGACAATGGTCTCTCACCCTCACACCTTGGCTACTCCTGCTCTATGACACCTCCTTCGTGGACAGTCTAGTTAATGACGGAACTACAGCGGTCTCTCTATTCTTGTTGTCTGGAAGAGCATTCCCCAGAGAGAGGGGGCCAAGGATGCAATTAGCGCCACGCCCACCAGACCAGAGCGGCGATGTGGCGGCCTGGTGCTTTAATTGAGGTAACATCATGTAGTTGTGGCTTGTGTGTGCGTGCGTGCGTGCGTGCGTGCGTGCGTGCGTGCGTGCGTGCGTGTGTGCGTTCGTGTGTGGTGTGTGTCTAAGCGTGTGAGTGCGAGTGTTTTTACTTTGACTTATTTTCTTCGTCCGTCCTCTTGTGATCAGTTACTATCCATCTATGGTCCTCTTTCATCGTCTTTTTTTTCCCCTTACGTTATTTCAACTTGAGTTTGTGTATTGTTTTTCAATTGTACTCTCTCTCTCTCTCTCTCTCTCTCTCTCTCTCTCTCTCTGTCCGTCTCTCTCTCTCTCTCCCCTCCTCTCTCTCTCTCTCTCTCTCTAACATACGCACGCATGTACCCACCCGCCTATCCCCCCAACACACACACACACACACACACACACACACACACACACACACACACACACACACACAATACACACACACTCTTCCAT
>JADBJO010008934.1:0-5000 GCA_016801955.1 Conus betulinus | reverse complement strand
CTCTCTCTCTCTCTCTCTCTCCCTCTCTCTGCCTCTCTCTCTCTCCCCCTCTCTCTCTCTCTCTCTCTCCTCCTCCCCTCCCTCTCTCTCTCTCCTCTCTCCTCCCCCTCCCCCCCTCTCTCTCTCTCTCTCTCTCCAATGTATCTTAGTTTCTACTGCAATGTATCCTATTGCATATTTACTCTAATTCCGTGTCCCGTCATGACACAGGCAAATTCGTCTAGTCATTAAAATGTTCTGTTTATCTTTTGTCTGTCTGTCCTTTTGTTTTTGGTCTGCCTACCCGCCTCTCTGTCTGTCTGTCTGTCTGTCTGCTTGTCTGCCTGTCTCTCTCTGTTTCTCTCCGCCTCTCTCTCTCTCTCCCTCCCTCCCTCCTTCCCTCCCTCCTTCTCCCCGCCCCCTCCCCGCCCCCTCCCCTGTCTCTGTCTCTCTCTCTCTCCGCCTCTCTCTCTCTCTCTCTCTCTCACTCTCACTCTCACACACACACACACACACACACACACACACACACCACACACACACACACACACACACACACATCCCCCCCCTCTCTCTCTCTCTTTCTCTCTCCCTTTTCTTTCAGTTGATAATCTTCAGAAGACAACGGCTGGTATGCTGTCTACACCCCGATCGCCTGTAAGTGACATCACACCCAACTCTTCACCCATCACGAGCCCAATCCTGACGCCAGTCTCAGCAGCTGACTAGAAAGGACCCCACCAATTTTTGCCTTCTCTGGTGGAGCCCTAAACCAGCGGGCCAAAGCAATCCATCTCATCACCCTGGACAGGTAACACTTGAAGGGAGGTGACAGGCCTCTGGAACTCCCCCCTGACTTGATGGACTTCCCGTCTGCCTCTCTTATCTGATTGACTTCTGATCGCCTTCAGGAGAGCGGTTGCCCAAGTTGGCAGCGGCGCTGAGAGAAGTGTGGGGGTGGATGGGGGTTGGAGTAGGAAAGGGTGATTAAGGGAGATGTATGGATGTGCTTGGAGCTTGCGGGTGGGTGGTTCTGCTGCAGAGCTGTTCTGAGGAGAAAATGGGAAATTTGTGGGAAGGGGGGGGAGAGAGAGAGAGAGAGAGAGAGAGAGAGAGAGAGAGAGAGAGAGAGAGAGAGAGAGAGAGATAGAGAGAGAGATGCACTGGCAGATGTATTGATGAAATGTTACATATTTCATCCAGACAGCTGCTTCCTTCGGATTTATCGGTAGATGACAACTGAACTTGATGATATACTGAGTCGTTTTTGCTATTGATGGGTGATAGGTGGATTCACTGAATCCGAACTTTTCAGTAGCACTTAAAGGTACACGGGATAATTTTCATTTCATGATTTTCTGTCCATTTGGATAAAACAAACAGGGCAGCATTCTCCAGGATGTATTTCTGAGAGGTCGAGGGAAAATAATCTGTAGGAACATCTTCCAGGGCTGACACAACAGAAGGTTCTGAGTATCATCACTGGAGGCACAATCCAAGGGAGTGTTGGGGACGCCCACAAGTCTTCCTTTTAGCTCCCACTGTATACTGTTGTCATGGGGAGCAAAGAACCTCAGGGTTGGGGAAGAAGTAGGGGTGGGGTCAGGTGGGAAGACACGTGTGTGTGTGTGGGGGGGGGGGGGGGGGGGGGGGGGGCGGGGGGGAGGGTCGGATTATATTAATTCACTGTTTTCTTTGTAACCACAGTGCTGCGCATATGCAAAATGTATCTGATTTTGTCAGGCCGTAAGGATCGAACGTGAAAGGATCTGACCCTTTGAAGATCAGAGAGAGAGAGAGAGAGAGAGGAGAGAGAGAGAGAGAGAGAGAGAGAGAGAGAGAGAGAGAGAGAGAGAGAGAGAGAGAATGACAATGACCATGACAATGTCTTCATGTTAAGCCTCCAGCCTGTAACCATAGGTACAAGTAAACAATGCAGTGGCTATCCAAACAGATGGATAATATGAATCAACTTAAATTTTATAGCAATAATATGTTCTTCCCTGTGCCTCAGTGTGTAAAAAATATACATAGCTATATCACGAATGACTCTGATTTCCTCACTACACAATACATGTCGGCACTTTACCTCGATTGACCAGTTGACCTTTAAATGCTTTGATATAAACTTATCTCTAAGTAATGCGTAAAGCTTCGCATCGAAAGAAAAATTGTAGCTCATCATCATTATTCTTACAAAATAGGCACTGCATATCTCAGAATCATTTTTTCCTGTAGCGTCTATTTATCTTTTTAAATAATTTATGCCTAATCTGAATCCGGTGAGTGCTGATCTAAATTTTGTTAATTGTTATTATTCATAAGTATTGTTCACGGTGGTGGACGCCATTTGAAAGAGCAGTAGAATTTAAATCTGTCGCTATCCTTAATCTGGATTCCCATGTCTGTTGAAAACAGTCTGTCATTCTTTGTTTGAGTATTAAGTGTGCGATCAGTCTGCTAAATCGTTCTATTTTCTGTTCTTTCATTGCTTGTTTACCTTCATTTTCCTGAGAAAAAAAAGCGGGCTAGGATGGACCAAGGGAAGGCGGAAGGGGCGGGGGGAAGGGTGGGGGGAGGGGCGATAACTAGACGAATTGCTGAAGACGCGGAAACGTTTCCATTTCAGAGCGGGAGAAGGGCGAAGGACTGTCTTCTGCTCTCTCCTTGTGAGATTCTGGGTGACAATGGTGTATATGCGAGTGAGAATGGTCTTTCACCCTCACACACTCGCCACTCCTGCTCTGTGATGCCTACTTCAGGAACAGACGAGCAAATGACGGCATAACTGCCGCCTTCCTCTTCTCTTGTTCTCTGGAAGAGTATTCCCAGAGAGAAGGGACCAAGGATGCAATTTCCGGCAGTAGCGCCACGCCCACCAGACCAGACCAGAGCGGCGATATGACGGCCCTGGTGCCCAAATTGAGGTCCCACCATCTGGTTCTGGTGTGTAGCATGAATGTAGGCCTTTGTATGTGAGTGTGTGTGCGTGTATGTATCTGTATATGTGTCTAAACTGAACATTTAACAGATCAATCATCTTAAATACAACAGTTAGTGGGAAAAAAATAACATATAGCAAGAAAACAAAAATCCATTCACTATCTTAGACACAATGAAATAGCTCAAAACTATCTAAATAAAAACCCCATCGGACTATGTATTAAGTATTCAGCAATTTCGATCATCAAAGAATGATTCGAAAGTAGATCTTGCAAGTTTTTTTCAGAAAAAGTATTGTCGCAAAGATGTTGGTAAGAAAGTAGTCAACTTGTGACAATTGAACAGAATATGGTTCAGTGTTATCTCTTTACCACAAATACAGTTAGTATTCTTACTAAACTTTGTTTTTTAAAGCATTTAGCTTTAATCGAATTATAAGGGAAGATATTTGTCTGGAATAATAAACTGGAAGATCAGTCGTTTTTCTTAATACAAGGTCTAATGGAAAAGCTTCCCATTGGTTGGATGAAATCTCGGTAGGCGTATCAACATTTGTTTGAGCTCTCTTCCGTGCAGTCGATTCAAGGGTACGATAGCATTCCACTACTGACGGTTTTATTTTTAACTCAGAAAATGACCCTGCTTTTTTTAGCACCTTTTGAGGAGTCAAGGGCAAGTAGGACTGATTTTGAATCTACAAAGAAAACTACCTGAGCGATGTTAATGGGAAGATCTGTTAGAAATTCCATTGCCATCATTATAGCTACTAATTCGGCTGTAAATATAGATAAATTGCTACCCAGAAAGAACGATCTTTGAGTTTTAAGGGAAGGATCTCCTCTCTCTCTCTCTCTCTCCTCTCTCTCATAGGCCACACACACACACACACACACACACACACACACACACACACACACACACACACACCACACACACACATACACCACGCGCGCGCAAGAGATGTGAGAGGAGGTGGGAAAGGGGAGCGTGGGGGGCAGGTGGTCAAGGCTAACTGGTTTTCTCCCTCCATTTCTAGTCTCACGTTGCAAGTGTTCTTTTTCTTGTTTTTTTTGCGTTCTCATTGGTCTTGAAAACAGCTAAAGAGATTAGATTAAGTTCTTGTGTAGTCCGCTCGTGAGCGTTTCTGTGGCTTCGAGCGATATCGCTTGAACGCCTACACCCGAGACACCCTGACAGTCTGCCCTCTGTCTGTCTGTCTGTCTGTCTGTCTCTCTCCCTCTCTCTCTCTCTCTCTCTCTCTCCCTCTCTCTCTCCTCTCTCTCTCTCCGGTCCTCTCTCTCCCCTCTCTCCCCTCTCTCCTCTCTCTCTCCTCCTCCTCTCTCTCTCTCTCTCTCTCTCTCTCTCTCTCTCTCTCTCGTCCACACTCCACGCTCACCCTCCCTCTGTTTACCATATCACCCTTCGTTGTCAGTGACAGCGTATCGATCGTAAAGATGATTTCATTTCAATGTCCCTAAGGACGAACGTGTGTCAGTACACAACCTAACACCATCTAGCCTTCAATTATTATTGGGGGAAAGGTGTGACTGGTAGAACGGACAGCGTATTGACAGCTTAAGGAGGTCACGGCCTTGACATCTTCTGACTCTACAATATGGAACCGATGCGTATAACAATTCGAACGTTCGCTTGGTGAATAAAATTTTTGTATTAGATTTTCGTTTTGTTTGTTTTTTGATTTTGTAGGTATTTTTCTATATCATCATCATCATCATCATCATCATCATCATCATCATCATCAACAACAACAACAACACAACAACAACCACAACCACAACAACAACACACACACCACACTCTTCTTTTGTCGGTTCACCGATCCAGAAATCGTCTTTTGCACAGTCTTTTTCGTTTGCTTTGATAGAAGTAAGTGGCCAACACTGGTACTCTAATATACCGTACACCAAAAGATGCTGTAAACGTACTGTCACAAATCCAAAAGAAAAAAAAATGCAAAGACACGACAGGCTTTACGTTATCATCATTATCAATCACTTAAAATCAGAGAAAGACAGGCAGACACAGACACGCGTGTGGAGACGCGCGCTCGCGCACAC
>JADBJO010008933.1:85000-89643 GCA_016801955.1 Conus betulinus | reverse complement strand
GGCCAACTTATAAAAACGAACAACTTCTCAATGGAAAAAAACAAAAAAAAAAAAAAAAACAAAAAACTCAAGAACGCGGTATGAACCGAAGTTATATCAAACGGCACAAAGCAGAATCACAACACATGAAATCACACACACAGTTAATTATATCCAGTTATGGAGTGTGGAAGAAGAATAATCCGTAAAGCACAACAAGAACAACACAGCATGAGAACACACGCACTCCTTTGAGAAAAGGGATGGGCCCCTACACACGTGCGCTTCCAGCTTTTCAGCACTCAGCGCTGAGCCACGCCACCTCTCTTTTATTCCTGCCGGGCAGGCTGGAACTAAAGAGCACGATTTTCAATTGTAAGAAGATGAAATCACTGCATTTGTAAGGAGATGAAATCACTGCAATTGTAAGGAGACAGAATCACTGCAATTGTAAGGAGACAGAATCACTGCAATTGTAAGGAGACAGAATCACTGCAATTGTAAGGAGACAGAATCACTGCAATTGTAAAGAGACAGAACCACTACAGTTGTAAGGAGACAGAATCACTGCAATTGTAAAGAGACAGAATCACTGCAATTGTAAGGAGACAGAATCACTGCAATTGTAAAGAGACAGAATCACTACAGTTGTAAGGAGACAGAATCACTGCAATTGTAAGAGACAGAATCACTGCAATTGGAAGGAGACAGAATCACTGCAATTGTAAGGAGACAGAATGACTACATTTGGAAGAAGACAGAACCAATACAAGTATAAGGAGACAGAATCATTGCAATTGTAAGGATACAGAATCACTACAAGTATAAGGAGACAGAATCACTGCAATTGTATGAAAGCACTGCAATTGTAGGATAGACGGAATCATTTTAATACTGTAAGATGAGGAATTCACTACGACTGTAAGAAGATGGGATCACTGTAAATGTAAGGAGACAGAATCGCTGCAATTGTAAGGAGACGGATGCAATGCAATTGTAAGGTAATGGAATCACTACGGTTGTAAAGAGATGGGATCACTGTAAATGTAAGGAGACAGAATCACTGCAATTGTAGGAAAATGTAATCATCGCTGTTGTACGGAGACGGATTCAATGCAATTGTAAGGAGATTGAATCATTACAATTGGAAAGAGACAGAATCACCGCAGTCACATCACCGTACAATACTCGTTCCAACGAAATGAGGGCAATATACGTTGGGATCGACGAGTCAAATGAGTTAAGAAATGTAAAGATGAAGGAGCATGTAATATATATGTAACATGAAGAAACATTCGACTTATTGTAAGCAGTTGTTGAAAAGGAGGAAAATTGTGAGTATAGAAGCTGTAGCCCAAATTCGCCCTCATCGTTGTCACATCATTATGCCTCATACACTGGAGTTTGGCGCCATTGATTGTGAGCTTCAATGTCACCACTCGCCCAGTCTCTAACATCTTGTGATGGAAAGGGCTCGTGTGGTAAGCTCTCCACTCTTTGCGTGCGCGCGCGCGCACACACACACACACACACACACACACACACACACACACACACACACACACACACACACACGCGTGCGCGCGCACGCACGCACGCACGCACACACACACACACACACACCACACACACACACACACACACAGCACAGCACAGGGCACACATCCATCCAAATGAGTGTGCCGACAATAACCTTCCTTTGTTAGTCGTCTGTTTCTGCTCCCAACATCGATGCAACCACTCAACACAATTGAAGCCAACTCCTGTCTTCTCAGGATTCCAGGGAGTAACAGACATTTCTCAGATGAGATTAGTTTTTAGGATGAGCTGAATGTGTTTTCATCAGCAGACTTCCGCCTAAAGGCAAAACATGTGAAGCCCTGATTAATGTCGGTTAACGCCAAGCGCCACGAAGATGATTATCTACATTTCCAGTTTAAAAAAAAAAAAAAAAAAAAAAGTTCGGTACGTGATACTTTTTTTTTCTTTTGTTTTTTTTTCTCTCCCGGCATTTTCGTTATCTTGGTCAATATCAGAGACGACCAGTGGCATGCAGTCTAAAATCGAGTGCGTCAAAGAACTGCAATACGAAGAGAAACACAAGCAACGGAATCTTCTAACCTATACAGTGTTTCAATGAATTTCCACTCTCTCCAGAAACGACATGATCAAATGGCAATGTGCCGATTGCACACAGCATGTATAAAACTTAAAATAGCATTCGTTGATAAGGCTGAGGATGTACAAACGTACATAGCATTACTTTATAAGGTTGAGGATGTGCAAACTTAAAACAGGATTAGTTATAAGGCTGAGGGTAGGGTTTAGAATGTACAGCCTTAAAATAGGGTTAGTTTATAAGGTTGAGGAGGGTCCATGGCGTATACAGCCCCCCTTAGCATTATTATCAATCCATTTTAACCACAACCGTCACATATACCACACCACCCCCACTAAACTAACCACACAACCTCATCGCCTCACTCCTCCCCTCCCTTCACGCCACCCCCCCCCCCCCCCCCCCCCCCCTTTCCCTCTCCATAATCCCCTCTGTCATTTCCTTCTGTCGGCCATTCTTCACAGCACACCACATGGACATCAGATAAGTCTCTCTTCATTCTTTGTTTGTACTGTCCTAAATGTTAAATGTGATCTATTTTTTGCTTGAAGAAGCCAAGGGGTCGAAATGCATCGTGTCTTGTCCTGTACTTTGTTTCTCAATGTCCTTGGCGGCAACTAACCCCCACTCTTTCTAAATTTTGCTTCGTGCTCCGCCATCAGTCGCTCCATTTTGAAACTGTATGAACATGGTTTCGAATTTGTATGGATGAACCAATTTGTTGGTGATGTGGATGCTTTTATCAAGGTATTCCGAGAAAGACTCGTTGATTGTAAGTGGCAAAACTGGAATTCTTATGGACAGAACAGTGACAGATTTTAATTGCACAGAACATATAACCATTAACGATGTTTGCCTGTCTAAATTAAATGAAATTAGACAAGCATATCAAACGCATTATGACTAAGTGTAGATCTGGTGTTTCTGATTTTTATTCACTATTTTCGTTACAGACAGTCGTTTGACCAGAAATCTGAGCTGTCCATGATGTTGAAATACGAACGAGGATGAAGTTCATTTTGTACTGGTTTGTATCGAACGACCTCAACAGCAATTTATCCCACGAAAGTATTTCAATAATTCATGCCTTTTCAAATAAACCCTGCTAATATTGTCATAAAATGAAAACACCGTTAAACGTTCGGCTATTTATTTATAGAAAGTATTCAAGAAGCTGTGCCTTTGAAAATGACCAAGAAATGTGCTTTCCTGACACCTTGAATACTGCAGGTTGTGTTGCGCTATACATATTTGTTGAAAGACTATTAATGCTACATTTTGTGGCACGAGAATACCAGCAATATCAAACTTGTAAACAACAAAACCACTCTGGACAATTAAGAGCATAATCTCCCATCAAAGCAAACAATTGGGGGGGGGGGGGGGGGGGGGGGGGGGGGGGGGTAGGGGCTGAAAGACTGTCAAAGTGGTCGTTTGATGTCTTTGGCGAAATCTTGAATTTTGAGGGTAGGGGAGATAAATGTAAAACTTTGACTTTATGCATTACTCATGTGGTTTCAGGTGCAGTCAGAAACTACAAAGAGGCATTGTAGTATAATATGATTCATCAGATGAGTTGATGTTGGTCTTTGGTTTTGGGGACAACAGTTGACATACCGCCGATGCAGTGAAAATATCGGTACATAAAAGTCATCCACTACTCTAAACAAAGAATGAGAAAAGACTGATCAAGTTACCACCAGGCAGGCTGATAAGTTAGTAATAAAACTAGTGTAAGCAAAAGCTGATTTCTTGTTCATTTACAGGAGCTATTTCAAGTTACATTTGAACGGTGCAAGTGAGTGTGTTAGAGGGTACCCTTACGCCAAGGGCTGTAACTCCTGTGCATCCCAACTTTTTGAAAGAAATATTTTAGATTCGTGTTCAGGACATTCCAAGAAATATTTTGACACCCAGTCATGATAACCCCTGGAGGGTGGGGGTGGGGGTGGGGGGTGGGTGCACGGGAGGCCTAGCTGACTTGCGTACTAATATTCAAGATCAAAAAGGCTTGACGTTCGTGTAAAGTTCGACGTCTTAAAAGTGATATTTGGTATTACTGACCGGAACATTAGAAAAAAAACAACATTAAATAAACTTAATCACATAATATTGATTGGAAAAATGTGTGTGAGCATTTAAAAAAACAAAAAAAAAAAAAAAACGAATGCTTCGATGTCCATCTGTACAATATTCGAAGCACATATGTCACGTAACAGATTTTCATTCAAATGACATCAGTCAATTCAAATTAGTTTAACCAGTGTGGGGAGATTCATTCATAGCCTCACCCCCTCCCATACTCTGCCGGCGCACTTTAGCTCATTTACACATCCCCGCGCGCGAACGCACACACTGATGCAGTTGTTGTCTTGCTTTTGGTCTTTTGGTCTTTTCCTCATGACTTCCTTGTAGACCCCCCTTTTTGCTCTACAGGGTTATCTTTGTAGGGGAAGAGGCTACTCGTGAGACTACTTAAAATTCTCCCCCCCCCCCCCTTCCCCTTCCCCAATCTTCCTCATTCTTTTCTCCCTTTCGGTGTGTG
>JADBJO010008933.1:67500-80000 GCA_016801955.1 Conus betulinus | reverse complement strand
CATAATACGGACAGGGCTGGAAGGTGCAGAACTCTCTCATCACTTGCCATCAAAACAGTCCGCATGAAAATCGCACACCAAGGTGAAGGGCACGTGCTGCCCTAAAGATCCACACAAGAAATGCAGTGGAAATAACGGCACGGCCGCCTTACATATGGAGGAGAGCGGAGAATCCCAGGCGAAAGATGTGACGTCATTTCTAGCCCAACAGTGGCTGTCGACGTCACAGGCTAAAAACGCCCAGGTCCAGTGCTGGTCACGGCAGTGGGAGAAAGACAGCGGACGGCGAAAGATGGCGAAGTCTGAAGTGTTTCTTAGGTCTGGCAGCGTGACGGGAGGACCGTCGGAGGGGAGGGGGCTGCAGTGTCTGCTGTGAAGGGGAAGACATCTCACACACGTAATGCGCGGCGAGTCTTCGGCTACAGCTTCGGAGGACAACGAAGTCATCGGTCAGTCTACTGAGTCTACCACAAAATGGTAGATTGGTATCTGTATGCAAGCAGAGCGCCACCACCCCACCCAGCCACCACACTCAGTGAATACAAAGATGATTGATTAATTGATTGACTGATTGATTGATCTTTAATAGGCAAGGATGAAGATTTTAGGCCAGAGCCTAGTCTTACAGAGTGTCCTCGTCATGCACACATTATTTCAACACTTCATTCATACTGACAATTCAACATGGCAACATAGTAATCTAATTCTACAACGAAAGCAAACTATTCATAAATGTACTAATGAGAAGGGGCATGATGAAACAGAAGGAAACTTACAAACATAACTACAGAGAGAGAGAGAGAGAGAGAGAGAGAGAGAGAGAGAGAGAGAGAGAGAGAGAGAGAGAGAGAGAGAGAGAGAGAGAGAGAGAGGTCAGAAGAGGGTGGGGAAGAGAGAAATGGTAGGTAGGAGGAAGAGAAAGGGGTAGTAAACAGAGTGGGAGTGGGGATGAGCGAGTTTTAACGCAGTTGGCCATATGTTAGACAATGTGTTCAAAGTATAATGAACATACCTACAAATTTTCTGAAATATTGGCCATGGACTTCCTGAGATATTCCATGAAGGTGAAAAAAACCATTAGGGGCTGTTATAGCCATTAGAAACGGATATAACGGTGAACTAAAACGTCCGACATGATCCGTGAACATAATGAAACATACCTACAACTTTTCAGAAAGATCGGCCAAGTACTTTGTGAGACATTCCATTAAAAAAAAATCACTATGGGCCAATGCAGCCGTTAGTAACGGCTACAACGGTAAACTAAAACGTCGGGCATCATCCGTCGCCCATAATGAATATGCCTACACATTTTCAGAAAGATCGGCCAAGTACTTTCTGAGATATTCCATAAAGAAGAAAAAAAAAAACGTAAAAAAGGCCTTTATAGCAGTTAGTAAAGGATTAAAACGGTAAACTAAAACATCGGGCATCATCCGTAATCCATAGTGAACATACCTGCTAATTTTCAGAAAGATCGGCTAAGTACTTTTGGAAATATTCCATAAAGAAGAAAAAGAGTTGCAGGCCATTACAGCCGTCTGTAACGGCTATAACGGTGAACTTAAACATCTGGCATCATCTGTGACCCATAATGAACATAGCTGCTAATTTTCACAAAGATCGGCCAGTTACTTTTTCGGATATTCCATGAAGAAGAAAAAACAGTTACAGGCCATCACAGCCCTTAGTAACGGCTATAACGGTAAACTAAACACATCGGGCATTACTCGTAACCCATAATGAACATACATGCTAATTGTCACAAAGATCAGCCATGTACTTTCTGAGATATTCCATACAAAAGAAAAAACATTACAGGCTGTTAGAGCCGTTAGTAACGGATATAACGCTAAACTAAACATCGGGCATTATTCATGACCCATAATGAGCCTGCCTACACATTTTCAAAAGATCGCCCAAGTACTTCCTGAGATATTCGATTTAAAAAAGATCGCCCAAAAAAAAAAAAAAAAAAAAAAAAAAAAAAAAAAAAAACAAAAAAAAAAACACTTACAGATCGTTTCAGCTGCTGGTAACAGCAATAACGGGTTAACTAAAACATCGGGCATTATTCGTGACCCATAATGAACATACATACAAATTTTCAGAAAGATCGGCCAAGTACTTTCTGAGATATTCCATAAAGAAGGAAAAAACGTTACAGGCCGTTACAGACCGTTAGTAAAGGCTATATCAAGGTAACTAAAACATCGGGAATCACCCGTGACCGATAAAAAAGAAAAAAACGTTACAGGCCGTACAGCCGTTAGTAACGGCTATAAACGGTAAAACTAAAACATCGGGCATTGTTTGTAACCCATAATGAGCACGCATACAAATTTCAGAAAGATCGGCCAAGGACATTCTGACATATTCCATAAAAAAGGAAACCCGTCACAGGCCATTACAGCCGTTAGCAACGGCTATAACAGGGTAAACTAAAACATTGGGCATCATCTGTGAACCCTAATGAACATACCTGCTACTTTTCACATAGATCGGCCAAGTACTTTCGGAGATATTCCATAAAAAAAGGGAAAAAAAAAAAAAAAAAACGTACAGGCCGTTACAGCCGTTAGTAACGGATATAACGGTAAACTAAAACATCGGGTATTATTCGTGACCCATCATGAACATACCTACAAATTTTCAGAAATATTGGCCACACACTTCCTGAGATATTCCATGAAGAAGCAAAACCGTTAGGGGCCGTTATAGCCGTTAGTAACAGATATAACGGTAACCTAAAACGTCGGGCATGATCCGTGAACCACATTGAACATACCTATAAATTTTCAGGAAGATCGGCCAAGTACCTTGTGAGACATTAAGAAAAAAAAATTAAAAAAAATTAAAAAAAAGGCCATTGCAGCCGTTAGTAACATCTACAGAGGTAAAATAAAACGTCGGGCATCATCCGCCGCCCATAATGAATTTGCCTACAATTTTCAGAAAGATCGGCCAAGTACTTTCGAGATATTTCATAAAGAAGAAAAACCGTAAAAGGCTGGTATAGCCATTAGTAATGGATATAACGGTAAACTGAAACGTCAGGCATCATCCGTAATCCATAGTAAAGATACCTGCTAAGTTTCAGAAAGATTGGGCCAAGTACTTTCGAAGATATTCCATAAAGAAGAAAAAACCGTTACAGGCCATTGCAGCCATCTATAACGGCTATAACGGGTGAACTTAAACATCCAGCATCATCCGTGACACATAATGAACATGAGATCCGGCGCAGAAGGTGGGGATGGATTGGGCACACCCTGAGGACGCCAGCCAGTAACATCACAAGACAGGCGTTATCATGGAACCCCAGGGAAAACGGAAAAGAGGAGGGCCAAGAAACACCTGGCGACGGGACCTTGAGGCAACAAGAAGATGGGACACACCTGGAAACAACAAGGGAGGGCAGCCCAAGACCGAAGACTCTGGCGGACTGGTGTCGGCTGCCTATGCTTCAGGAGTAGCGACAGGCTGACTGACATAAGAAATTATTTGCTCCGTGTGTGAACGCACGCATAACATCTTGCACACACGTAAAATCCCATCACCAACATTTGGAAGAGTAGGCCAGTTTGGCCATTGGTATGGATGACACGTCACACATAGCATGCACCCTGAGTGAGAAATGGAAAGAATGAAGGAAGTAAGGAAAATGAGTGATCGATATTGAACGATACTGACCGGATGACATGGGAAACGACTGAATGAAGCGCCAGCTGGCAGCTCTTCAGTCGGCACTACCCAGGGAGGCAGCCCGTTGTGTAAACGAGCGTTGATTGTAAAGCGCTTAGAGCTTAGTCTCTAGCCGAGAATAGGCGCTATATATGGAGTCGAAAGTAACCCGCTGTCACACTGAGCACAAAAGGCATGCATGCACTCAGCTCAGCATTCAACCTGTGCACATGCAGTCTCTCCAAACAACCAGATGGCGCAGTGCAATAACTCCTCTTCTCCCTCCCCTTCGGGGAATAATTACTAAAGGATAACCAACTTTTCCAACATAACAAACATACTGTTTCACAACAATTATCTTCACTTCTCCTCTTCAGTGGAGGTACAATCAATCCACAGATCCACTAGCTGGGACCAAATTTCATCTCATTATACATAGTAGTTCACAAATATATATCTTTTAACGGTTTCCCCTCCTCACTGGAGAAACACAATGTATACATTTTCCAAAGAAGAATCAAAAGATGGCTTAAAATATTTTAAAAAAAATATATATATCATCTGAGTTCCGACCCCAGGGGGACTGTCAACATTCATTGTGGGTCAACATAACAAATTCTTTAAATTCTCTCACGACTGCTGCAGTCGTTGTCCTCTTCACAATTAGGTGCTGCCACAGCACTGTGGCCCAAATACTTTTGCAACTGTCACAGTCGCTTACCCCGTTACTGGTGCTGCCACAGCACCGAGAAGAGATGAAACAGGAATGAAGTCCGTGTAAGTAATTTATTTCAAAATCTGAATAATGATAAATTCCGTTTCATTTTTCCCCTTTTTCTTAACTCTCTTTTTTCTCTCCCCCATGTATCTATACCTCACCTGGCAATGGTAGATTGCAGGTGAATCTCCTTCTGCAGTTCCAAGCAACCAGTCTGGTCACTGTCCCCATATATATATATATATATATATATATATATATATATATATATATATATATATATATATATATATATATATATATATATAGACTAAATTACAATAATTCCAAGGATAAGTACCGAGCACCATTCCAGCAACTTACAGAGCAGCTAGGTGTTGCAATGACTGCAGGAAATATTGAATTATAAACAAAGCTGGCCACCGGAAAAAGGTGGTAGTATTATTCCCACTCACCCACTCAAGCACATACTGTCAGGTAGGCAGAATAATCTGCCACTGCAGATATGAAGGCTTATCACCCCCCTATTTTTACAATCTGAGACATAAGTGCAAGCTTTGTTTATAATCAATATATATATATTATATATATATATATATATATATATATATATATATATATATATATATATATATATATATATATGTGTATTCCTGTAATGATGGAAGAATGGTTAACCTGCACTTGTTTTCTCCCTAGTTAATGTTTCAGAATTACATTGTTTGCTCAATCAGTGGGCGATTGCATCTCTTAGGAGATCCAAGTAAAGGTTGGTCTGCACAATTCTTAGCTGCTGAAAATGCTTGGGTTATTAAACAGCAGAGCTGTCCACTCAGACTGTTCCTAGTCTTTTTGATCTCCGTTGCATCCTTAGATCGATTCTCAAGCATAGGCTCAAAGATTGTCCCCTACATCTTATACTGTTGGCATAATGTTGTTTTTAGTTTTCAGCAACTTTTTTCTTCTCCACACTTTCATTTTGTTTTATTTACTGCCTTTCGCTGTTGGATTTTTTCTTTTCTTTTTTTTTTTTTTTTTGAACCCTTGGTGGTGAGAACACAACAGAATTACGGACTAAGGTGTGTCTCTATTTGACGCCAAGAGCACAAACACAATCAGCCGTGTCTCCCTGATGAGTCTGATCTAGCGGACGAAAGGCCTAGGAGCAGGTGATACATATAGATCTGTCTTCGAGAGGGATTGTAATGGTTTCCTCATGCAGCTAGTGAAGGGTTTTCATAATATATATATATATATATATATATATATATATATATATATATATATATATATATATATATATATATATATATATATATATTCCCAATTTCTTCATCTTCAACCCTTTTTATTTCTTAAATTTCAAATCTTTACCAAATTATGCTTTAATGATGGAAGAATTGTCAACCTGCACTTGTTTTCCCCACCACTTCATTGCTCAGCATTACTGTGTGTGTGTGTGTGTGTGTGTGTGTGTGTGTGTGTGTGTGTGTGTGTGTGTGTGTGTGTGTGTGTGTGTGTGTGTGTGTGTGTGTGTGTGTGTGTGTGTGTGTGTGTGTGTGTGTGTGTGTTTGAGTGTGTGTAAGGGGTTGAGCACTTTTAGAATTTTATTAGGCATTTTAATGGTATTTTGATATATATATATATATATATATATATATATATATATATATATATATATATATATATATATATATATATATATATATATATGAGCGAAGGAGTGGTGGAGTTGGAGAGGGAAAACAGACTGCTGGAGCTGAACAGGGCAAACAGACTGCTGGAGCTGTACAGAGCAGACTGCTGGAGCTGAACAGAGCAAACAGACTGATAGAGCTGTACAGAGCAAACACTCTGCTGGAGGTGAACAGAGTAGACAGACTGATGGAGTTGGAGAGGGAAAACAGACTGTTAGAGCTGGAGAGAGCAAAGAAAGTGCTGGAGCTGGAGAGAACAAACAGACTGCTGGAGGTGAACAGAGCGAACAGGCTGCTGGAGATGAACAAAGAAGCAGACTGCTGGAGGTGAACAGAAAAGACTGCTGGAGGTGAACAGAACAGACTGCTGGAGATGAACAGAGCAAGCAGACTGCTGGGGCTGGAGAGAGCAACCAGAGTGCTGGAGGATAACAGAGCAAGCAGACTGCTGGGGCTGGAGAGAGCAAACAGACTGCTGGAGATGAACAGAGCAAGCAGACTGCTGGGGCTGGAGAGAGCAAGCAGACTGCTGGAGGTTAACAGAGTGAGCAGACTGCTGGGGCTGGAGAGGGCAAACAGACTGCTGGAGGTGAACAGGGCAAACAGAGTGCTGGAGCTACAAAGTGAAAGCTGACGGCTGACACTGAGGCTGAACGGAGTGAAGGAGCCAAGTGGCAGCTGACGTGAAAGCCATGGAGCTATGATTGACAGCTGATGAGTGGGACACTGACAGTCACAGTGATGGGCGCAACTGAGCCAGTTGATTTCAACCGCAAAAACGTATCAGGGAGTGTGTGTGTGTGTGTGTGTGTGTGTGTGTGTGTGTGTGTGTGTGTGTGTGTGTGTGTTACTATTTGGTCACACTCACCCACTTCGTTCATACAACATGTTGTCTGGGATAGAAATGTCCATTTTCCGGATGAATGACACACAAATTTTCTTAACTACCATTCTTTTATTCGTCTCCTGTCCCCAACTCCTCAAAGGGTGCATTCGATTACTCGCTCACATAAACATCCATTGCGTTAGTCTTTTTTTTCTTACGTACACATGCATGTCTATGTGTTCATGAGCGAGCGCCTGCACACACACACACACACACACACACACACACACACACACACACACACACACACACACACACACACACACAAGTACGCACTCCCGCCGGCGGTAGGTATGGGATACGCCATTGTCCCATCTTCGTTCTGCACATTGAGTATGTACCTGTGTCACAGACAGCATCACACTGCATTGAGAATCACACAGTCACCAGACTTCTTCCAAAGACATACTTCACGAATCACACACACACACACACACACACACACACACACACACACACACACACACACACACACACACACACTAATGAAATGAGATTTTTATTCAGGATAGTCCACAGCCCCCTTCTGACGAGGGATGCATTGAAAAAACATCATGATGGGTGTGTAACAACAACAACAACAACAACAACAACAACATCAACAACAACAGCATCAACAACAACAGGATATCCAAACGCTCTTAAAATGCATTTACTACACACGCGCATGATTTTGAAGCTACTGACCCAGATATTAAATTCATGTTAGGATATCTTCACTCACGTAACAACAGCGTGTCAATATATTAACTAACCACAGCGGCGCGTCTGCAGACTTTATTTAGATTTATGCATACATTCATTGCACAGTGTGTGTGTTATTCGTCATTAACATAGTGACATGAAAATCACACGAGTTTGCATAGCATTTAAAACATTACACATCCCTTCCATAAGTCACGGAGAGCAATGCAGAAGAAGAGAACAGCAATTGTATTTCATCATTTACCTTTTCATATCAAACTCCTTTCAGAATCAATATTATACCATTTACTATGCTTTGCTACATATAAAATACCAAATCAAAACTTAGTCATGTAATTTTCTACATGTCTGTCAATACTGAATGAAAGATATTTCGCACTTATTGGATAATTTAAACGATCTGTACCACAGAAAACACCAATCACTTTCCTGAACATGTTGATGCCGGTTTTGCCATCTGCTGTCAATAACCTTTTGAAGAAACGTATTTTACATTTTTCACACCCTAGTTCAACCATACATATCCAAAACCATTCAAAAATAGGATCATATGAACACTTGACACCCATGTGGTTTTACCTCGTAACTCTACCAAAATAGCATTTTGTAAGCTTTCAAAGGTAACCCCTTATCATTTCTCCGTGATATCTTTAGCCAGCGTCTAATACACTGCACATTTGAATCCATGTAATAGGTGACGGGGGTAATGTTCAACATCTCCATAGACTAAATCTGTAGGCATTTCTATATGGACCCCTAAAAGCTTCTTCAGAGCATACAAATAAACCTTTCAACATGAACAGCGGCGGCAGCATCCAATCCCCCACGGTTCGGCCCCATAGAGAGCAAATGGCTGCACCCGAGCATTAAAAAGTTTTGATAATACTCTAAGCGAATTACTGTTAAGTATGTACAATCATTAAAAAAATAACGAGAATGCATTTTTTTTGCCCTGCTTGCAAGATCTTTACGGTAGAAAAATAAATACCAAGATAGTAACAGTTAATGATAGCCATTTGCTCGCCACAGACCATCTATCTCGTTCTGCAAGGTACCTTCCTTTTCTAAATACAATAATATTTCTTTTTAATATTCACCATCAGTTGAGGTCTGGATGCTGCGTTACAGAAATTGTTCAACTGGATCTGAAGGCCAACTGGGATTTTCGACAACAAAGCTGTTTCGTCTGTCATTAGCATAATATATAATTCAACTATAACTGGAGTCAGTGTTGTACCATGTCTACCCTTCTCTATGAATTTTGTTGTGCTAATTCCTTGATAAACAAGGAAAACAAAAAAAGAATACATGTATCTCCGTGCTTTATAACTGTGTTCAAAGTGTGTATTCTGTACAATCACCACATCTATCCCTTGCTTTTACACATTTCCCCTTTATTCCATTCTTTTGAAGCATTGGCCAAGTATTGTTATGGACACTGAACCTAATGTCTTTCCGAAGTCAACGAAAGCTACGTAAAATTTATTATTCCATGAAACTGTTTCTGTTTAATTGCAATAAGTTTAAACATTCAGCAATAATTGAATAACCTTTCGTAAGCCCCGCTGCCACTCACCTGTACTGTTGATAAGTTCAACCAGCCCTGCAGTCTACAGTAGTCATAGAACTTTGATTTACTACTCATACCACTAAGTAATATGCCCCTATAAGCACTTGGATCATTGACTTCACTTTCTTTTAATAATGGCAATGTAATCGCTTCTGTCTACTTACCAGGAAATATCCCTTTGTCAAAAAAGTGCATGGAAAAATCTGACGAAGTACTCAATCACGGTATTTCGGCATTTTCAAATGATTCTCCAACGATACCATTATGACCTACAGCTTTTCTGTTCTGGTGTGTTGTTGTTGTTGTTGCTGTTGTTGTTGTTGTTGTTGTTGTTGTTTGCTTTTTTTTTCAACTGCCGTTCTTGAGATTGGGCGGTTGACGTAACCTGTACAGTTATTAAGATGAATATAATCTTCTTCGTCTTTTACTTTTTTCTGCATCTTCTTCAGTTCCTTTTTCGATGCAGTCTTTTAAATGCTGATTCTAGTATTCTAGTTGTTGAGGGAAATAATGTCATGCATATAACTTCTGCTAACTGATATTTTGCGCATATGGATCCGAAACTTTTGCTGATCTTCCACTGAGTTAATTAAACTGCACAATAAAATGAAATTATACTCGCTCTCCTTCACACACACACACACACACACACACACACACACACACACACACACACACACACACACACACACACATGCACACACGCACGCACACACGTACACAAGCACGCACGCAAGTACCCCCCACACACACACACACACGCATACACACACACACACACACACACACACACACACACACACACACACACACACACACACACACACACACACACATATACACAATGCAATCTGTCTTGAAATGATAACTGTTCAGGACGTGTGTAAAATACCCATATTCATTGTCCTGCGGAGTTAACTGTATGCAAGAAATGGGGTATCCCGACTTGGAAAATCAAATGTTAATGTTTACAGTGTCATTCAGACATGTAGCAAACCCACAAACGTCAATGTATACAACACCATTCAGGACATGTGGCACACCCACACATGATTCAAACTTACATGGGGTGTGCTCTGCCCAGGACAGTAGTCAGTCCAACATAGAAGTCAAATTGCGGCTGCGAGCCCACAGCATGTCTTCCAGAGCTTTCATCTCCTTCACAGAGTTCAAGGACACCATCGACCTCCCAGGTCTCTGCATCCCTCCCTGGCTTGGGCGTGAGTGACCGGACCGACCGCTCTGACCAGCACATAGCAGTGGTCATCCACCATAAAGCCACCAGGGCCACAGGTTGGATAGCCGCAGTGTTCCTCGTCCTCTCCCCCAGAGCACTGCACTCTCAGGTTGCAGGCCAGGTGTGGCTGGAAGTGTGGCCAGTGTGGCACTGAGCAGTTCCACTGACCGTCCTTCAGCTGTTCTGGTGTGGACTGGGGCTGTGAGAACACACACACACACACACACACACACACACACACACACACACACACACACACACACACACACACACACACACACACACACTCACTCACTCACTCACTCACTCACTCACTCTCACTACTACAAATATCTACCACGTTCTGAAATAGTTCTAATTGTCAGTCTATTGACTCTACTTGTGCATCCATGAAAGCAAAAAAAAAAAAAAAAAATGGCGTCCTTCAAAACACACAGCAAAGGTACAAACAGTCTTCAGTCGGTAAAGATCACAACATCGGCTTCTTTAAAATCTAGAATGGTGCTTCCTGATCGGTCACCAGATTCCAACCAGCAGCAGACATAGGCTGCCACAAACTGCAGCGTGTCATCATGGCAGGGAATCCTGCCAGACACAGTGATCTGGTGATGTTCGGGGCTGGTGAGAAACAACGCGCTTTGACGTGGACACGAATCTACAATCACGTGGTAAAGCGATAAATCATAAATGTCTGACACCAGCGGACGTATTAGACAATGATGATTCAGAAAGAACGTTTACTAAGGATGCGTTTGAGAACATGAGACTACATCTTCAGTGACAGTTTCATCGTGTTATTTTCACGGCTGTTCTGTTTTCCCTGATGACGTCTTGGGGTTTTCCTGACAATAAAACGAATCGAGCGAGCTGAGTTGAGTCACACATGCTAATGTATAGCATTTGATGGATGCACTACACCTCACTACCCACCCACCCATCCACCTTCCCAACACTGCCACTATCCGTTCTCTCATTCTTCAGGCTGGCAAAGAAGTGGGTGGAGGCAGGGGAGGGGAAGATGGCGGTGAAAAGTGGACCTTCCAAAAGTGACTGACGTACCCTTGCTGTGAATCTGAACGACCTTGAAACACCCTGAGGAAGTTCGGGGATGAGGAAAAGTGGAGGGTGAGGGGGTGGGTGGTGTGGGGTGGAAGCAAAGCATGGGAAAGCGATGGGGGTTACTCCCTGTATAATTCTGAACTATTTTCGTATTCTCCATTCCTATGTCTCAAACGCTGCTTTTTTCCCCACTCAAGCATGTACATTACTACGCCCCGAATGTCGGCAGCCTCACCTGGTGGAAAGTGAAGAGGATTCTGAAGCCAGCAAACATGTGAGGAATTCTGTATTGATTGTAGTATTCTGTCAGCAGTGTAGTACATCGAAAGCCATACAGGGCTTCCTTAACGTTGAAACGAAAGACCAAGTATTTTGTATGGATATAGATGTCCGGCAAGGGGAAAAAAAAAAAAAAAAACTGACCCACTCACTGTCCAGAGACGTTTGCGTCCATAGTTGTAACTGTAGAGGCTGAGAGAGGCATCGGGATCCATCTCAACGTAGAGATCACTGAGCAGAACAGAGTGAGAGGTGGGAACTGTGAGTATTGTGGCGATGGACAGAGGGCCCAGAGGATGGTGAATGATGGACTCTGGGTTGATTCTTGGCAGGTGCACAAATCCTGTAGAACACAGCTCTTTTACCTGAACATGCTTGCTAAAAAACACGTGCAAGGGCAAGGTCACACAGGCTGCTACACACAGACACGTGCATGCAAATGTCTAAATGCGTGGTATGTTAAACTATCATCGGCGCACAATTCATTATTAAAGACTACCCTTGGCCTGGTATCTTTTACGTATGCGCAATCTCAAAGGGCTCAAGTTCAACAGTTCATAAATATCAGACCTGGGGTACAGATGTTTCTGACATACTTCAGAATCACCCTCCTACTGANCAAGCCAACTCTCCCCCAGAGCACTGCACTCTCAGGTTGCAGGCCA